>QYTT01094873.1:78403-96674 GCA_006980735.1 Dasypogon diadema
CAGGGCATTTCGTGAAGGCGTGAGTGCGTCCTTCAGACACTCCGCTCAGTCCTAACGAGAGGCTGGCGGGTGCCTGGAGGAGTCTTCACTTCCGAGAGAAACTCCCACCATCCTCGCCCTAATGAGAGGCGAGAACTCGCAGAAAACCCTCTGCGGAAGATACCCCCCGCTCAACTCAACCTGCCATGATATAAAGGAGAGGGACAGTGTCATGCTTGTGCGGCTAGCGCTGCGGTTCGGGGTAATGGTGTGGGTTCAAAAAAAGTCTGTCCGTCACCCTCTGTCCATACACAAAATTAACGAGATAATTAAAAAAGAAGTAGGCGTTGTACATGGGAAGAAAAGGAAAGAAGCGGCTAAAGCGGTATAGAGATTGTTCCTGCCGGGGCCGAATCTATGCCCTCCGATGTTAGTGGGTTTTGTGGGCTACCCACCCTCACATCTGGCCGAAGTTTTTCGATATAATCCCCGAATAAATATTTCATAGTAGGTACTGAAAAAGAGCATTCTACAGAATGTAAGCGCTGAGAGTCCATATTGACTTTCAAAAATAGGAACTCTCGTTGGAAGTGAGTGGTACTACATTTTCAGTGCTGTATTTGTCATTATAGAGTTTTATACTTTTAGTACCGAATTTGTAGTTATAATGCAGTTCTTGAAAACTACTGCTGTATACTCAGAACCCTCGGAGTTTAATTTGAGTGCTAGAAAGTAAGAGGTATTTAATATCAGTGCAAGTATGGCATTGTGAGTACTTTTTGAGTGTACTATTCAGAGAATTGATGAACTTTGCAAATGAATATCTGTAACACAACTTCAAGTGATTATTCAATTTTAATATTTGAATACATCTTAATTTATGCTTATTAGGTTTTCACAGCCATATCTGAAGGAATTTTTTACACACACCTTCATCTATGAGGTGCATTTTGTCCAAAGTAAATGTTTCAATCATATCAATTGGAAGTTTTTGAAGAGTAGATTCAACATTTTTATGACATTGACATTTTACGACATTGAGTACTGCCGTCATAAGGTTACCGCCTGCGAAAATTTCCATTATTTCGTAAAACAGCGTTCGTTTCTAAATAAAGAAAGACTATGTGTGACCGTTCGACTGTTATATCTAACTGAAATTTGTGGACTATTCGGTTAGTGTAAAAGAAATAAAACTTTCTCCTCGGTTAGTTTTTCGTAACCCGACGTTTCGACTGATTCCTCAAGTCGTTTTCAAGGGCATCGATATACATCGCATATAAAGCCAATAATAAGCAACATACGAATTTGTTAGTGCTGATCGTGATGGTATTTTGAATCTATTGTAAGTTTCTTTAAAATAATTTTTGTAATGTTGCTTATTATTGGTTATATAAATATATATATTTCTAGGGTATCCACCTCCAATAAAAAGGGGACAAGGAAGAAATTAAAAGGACAATAATTCCTTGAAATACGAAAACTTTTCATTGGATTAAATGTTTATGATACTCCCGCATATAATGTTCTTTCACTGTCTTTTACCTTCCAATTTCCAAGAGTGGGTACTTATATTTTGTTCTGTACAGCACGCTTGGGATAAGGTTTTGGTTTCGATATACCCTTTATGTCCTTATTAGGTATGTAGTAAGTTCTCTTTCTGTATTCATCTCATTAATTCTGGTTTAAAATCTAGAAACGTATAAAAACATCCGCAAGAAGCGTGGATTTAAGAATTATCACAAGCGGCATTTAATATGCATTGTTGTAGTTACAACAGTCAATAATTACAAATACATGTATAAACTACGCATCAGAAAATGTAACTTTATTCCAAAAGAACAATCTAATTCTTATTATTTCTCTATAACCAGTTCTTCGTGTAATGTCTTCAACTATATGATGGAAACTGTAACATCAAGGGAAAACTTCACGTTTTTTTTCATTTTATTGGAAAGTGGACGATTATTGTAATTCATGTATATAACAAGGAAATTATCGGTTCATCCCTTTCTCGTTTTCCCCGTTTTAAATCGTTCTATTTCACAATTTACCCTTAGATTTCACAAGTATTTCCAATTCCTAATTCTTATGTTCAAATGCGATATCCTTCAAAATCAACTATTATATATATTAAATAGATCATAACAAGAAAATTCTTATACGGCAAAATGATGGTTATAAACATGTACAGTCCTAGAAGTGATTTGTAAGCTGGTAAACCGTTAATTAGGAAATTCTGTCCAAGTTACCCTGATATTATTTTCCTTTTACTTTTAAAAATGCAAATTTCTACAGCAACAAAAAAGTTACCTCAGAGAGCCAGGGTTATATCAATTTCACTTCTTCAAAATTAATTTTAAATAAAAGGGGGACTCTTACGGGTATGCACATGGCTAGGTTACTTCCCTGTATGTTAAGTCCTGATTTCCCTTAATCTTTGTTCCGTCCAGTTTTCCTGAAATTTCTTCCTGCTTTACTTTATTTCCTTCCCTTTGTCTTTTCATTCCACTTCCTCACAGAAAAAGAAACAAAAAATCTTCCAATCGACTACTCTGCTCGGCAGTCACTCTAGGATTCTCCCGTCACAGCCGGATCTCCGCTCCTCCACCAAACTTTCCAAGATGGCCTGCTCCCAACTTCCTTCTTGATCTCCTTCTGTTCTCCCCGAGACTCGTCTTCCATATTGAATTATTTCGGCGGCACATTTAAACATTCTGTTGTTATCCTGTTAACAGCTTTGAGCCTGAAGCGTGAGCATATTAATTGAGTTCACAGGTTAATGACTAATAACATGATTCATAAACTTATATTTACTAACTGTTTTACACTTTAAGTAATTTTCAATGGAATTTGTACGAAATTTTCCTTTTTACTAGTTGGTCGACTATGACTCGTTAACTTATGAAGCCTACTTAGCTGTGATAGTTTTCCTTTTAACTTTGTTATATATACTACTGTCGTGAATTTTTTCACATATCCAAAACTAACCATTTAGTTGGCAGGGGGAGGACACTTGACTCTAACAAAAATTAGCACTTTAAAGCTTAACATTTTGCAAACGTATCCTTGAATCGAAAAATGGTTTTCACACCCCCGCAATAGTTTTCAACAACATATTCAACGACACCCCATACCATGGGATAGACGAGAAAAAAAATTCATCCCCACTTTACGTGTGGAGGCACCCAAAAAAATTCTTTGGAAAGACGCATTTTCTAGATTTCGCGGTTATTTTTGCTGCTTGTCATCTGAAAAGAAATTTAAAAACGTAGTTTTAATCTACATTAGTATGACTTCAGTTAAAGATTTAGTAATTTTTAATTTCAGACAAACAATTTCTCCACTAGTTTTTTGAATTTAGTTTTCAAAGGTCTGCTATATCTTCAAAAAATAAAATTAAAAACGTCTATGCTTAACTGAAGCCATGGTAGTATAGAAAAACTATATTCGTAAATTTTTTTCAGATAACAAGAAAATGAAATAACAAGAAGCAAAGTAGCAAAGTCCGGCGAAATCTACAAATCACTTTTATTTTCAAAATTAAGCATTCATGGCGGTTGGGTCTATCAGTTGATCAATACAAAAAAATCATATATATACTTTAACGTTTATGTGAATATGCATGTATACTTTTTTTGATATATGCCATTGTAATTTGCAATGTACAGCTACTACTAATACTACAAAAAACTTTGCCAAATATCATCTCGTCTCCATCTAATATTGGCATTAGGTGTGGTGTTTCGATCACAGCAGGTCAATTTTGATCCTCTTCAGTGCGGCGAGTGACTTGCCTGCCACAGACACACACAAAAGACATTCAATGAATTTTCTGTCATTTGAATAATTTAAATAGAAAGTTACCTATTACGAACTAAACTGAATGATCGAAACAGATAAATTTCTTTATTCCACCGAGAAATGTGGACATTTTTCATGTGTAAATTTAATTTTTAAAGCTTTTTAAATGTTTTCGTACACCAAGTGCTTCCATCTTGTATTCAAACCGTGAATTACAAAGTGATAATTTTCTAATGTATGTTATGAACAGATAATTCTCGCTCATTTAATTCATAATAACTTCCTTGTTAAATTATTCAAATTACGGAAAACTGGTCTTTGTGAGTATCTATTGCTGTGAGCGAAACACCAAAACTTCTTTATTTCACAGAGAATAGAAAAATTTTATCTTTGTGTGGGCATTTTTCAATCGTTGATTTAATTTCTAAAGCTTCTTAATGCTTCCATCCCTGTATTCAAACAATGTATTTATGTAGATCTTTATTATTATTTATATTTGACTATAACTTGCTGAAGTTTACTTCTTTTAATAAATTGCTGTTTTGTTCGCCTTAGACGTGACATGATTTCGTTTCCAGTGAAACTGGACTTTAATTTTGCCACACATTTGTTCACGTTTGTGCCATTAATACAGCATTCCTTTCTTTCTACTTCACGTGTATTCCCTGATTCATTTGTGCTCCACCGAATGTGTAGAGGATGTGATGTGCCAGGTTTTTCAATACTCATCGGTTTCAACAATGCCTCTCACCCCGAAATTCTTGTAGCTGTGTGGTAAACGTATTTCAATCACTAGCAGAAAAATTGATTTTTCTTAAAGAAATATGTTTACAAAATGCCGAGTATTTATTTATGAATCTAGCGACTTTAATAAGACAAAGAATGACGCACAACTATCTAACCTATCAAATTGTATATACACTTATATAGTTTTTCCAAAATATTTGTACTCTATAATAATTTCTCTTAAATTAAATTAAATTCATAAATTGAAAATCTAAACATATATATTCTTATATAAGCATTTATTAACTTATCTTCCTACTTCCTTTAGACCAGTTAGTCCTTATGCTGTCAACAAGATTGCATGTGTATGGTACTTCAGGGCTGACCAATACGTGGCCCGCTGGCCGCTTACCACCCGCGAAATGTTTTTGTGCGGCCCAATACAATTCTTCTTGAATAACTTTTATAATATGCCAAAAAATGTAAGTCAAAGTACCTAAATTCATGGAGAACCTAAAATTTATCATATCTCGCTTGTCAAAAAAAATTTTACGTCTTCTCCTTTTTGTTAACCCCTCCGTCCCCAAAACAAGACCCAACATAACAATAAAATACCATAAATCCTGCTTAAGCAGAACTATACGAATGTGGAACAGTCTACCATCTTCTGTTTTCGCTGACGACTACAGGCCGCAGCTATTCAAGCATAATGCGCATCGGCACTGTCACTCAACTACCTATTAGCCCCTAAATTTTCCCATATGCCAAGGCTGTGCATAGCATCATGGAGCATCTCTTGAGCTTTGGATACACTGTAACAAAAACAAAGTGCTTTTATAAAAACAAACTTGATTTGCAAAAGGGTGAATTGGATTTGTACAAAATGGAATGGTCGAATTGGACTTGCAAATCGGTGAATCTGACTTGAAAGGAGTTGAATTTGGTTTACAAGAAGTTTACCTTAGAGTGCAAAATCTATAGCTAAAGACAAATCGCAATATATCATAATATCATAACCGATATCTTGCTTAAAATATTATTTCTTTGAAACTTTGTTCCACAGTGTAATTTTCCCCATGAACAAAATTTATTGTTTTTCGGTACCAATAATCATTCTAACAATAAGTTTATAGTAATTGGCAATATCAGATATCAGCAATAGTCGTAGAAAAACTTTCTACTTCACTCAAATATAACCGCAGATTTTAGGGAAATTATATTTCAGTTTACTCAGTTACAATTTAATATTGATTCAAAGTGTAATCTACTGCTTGTCACCTTTATGTCTGTAATTAAACCTACAAATGTTACTTTATTTTTTAACAAAATGTAAGGATCTCCTTCTTTAAAAATTGCAAAAACATTCGCTCTCAAAATGTTGCATTTATTTTTTGGGAAATTTTTCAACAATTCAATAGTTTACTTTATCAGATGAGTTTTGGCTGTACAATGAAATCTAAGAATATACTAAAATGGAAGCTCTTTTAAAAGGCAATTACAAAATCAAGTAGTATAGAAAAACAAACATTCTCAATATGGTAACGTCAACAAACAGATATACCAAATTAAAGTTTTAACTCGATAAAATGTCGTTTAGCCATCTAAATACCCTCCATATAATATTTGTATATAGATACATACTGAAAAGGTCTGCCAATTCTTGGAAATTCAGAATTCTCATTAGGTATTTCCTTATAAAATTAAAAAGGAGAATATAAAAGTATGAGAACCGTGATTTACCATATTTTCCAGAAATTCCCAAGAACGCAACTTAAACTATATTGAAATGTGTTACAAGATCCTTTGATTTGGAAACACTTTGATTTACTGCCTTTGAAGTTGCAATTCGTTCTAAGTAATCCATCATGGGAAAGCCTTCTTCAAATAGGCTTCTTTTACAATCCATCACGCAACAAAAATCATATACATTCATTAATACTCCATGGAATTTTAAATTTCTTCTATGTTGCAATTTCTGGATTTCTGGAAATCCAATCAATCTAGAAAATCTGCAAATACATGACTCGATATCCAAATGCCTAAGCTCAGGAAGTGGAAAGATAACACAAGGTAACGTGATGCTTGCTGCAATAGGATTTGAAATGCGAAAGTGATTAGACCAAAAATTATTATATAACTGCGAGTAGGCCAGGACAACACCGAATGCCTTTGTGGGAATATTTTAGACTATGCATGACTCTATGGTACGGTGTTATTCTAATGCTAGACCGGAATTTACAACCATGTGTGAACATATCGGAGTCATCATTTTCGTATGGAGTACGCAAACAAATCGAATCCTCTAAATGAAATTACGAGCTTTAGAACAAAGACCCACAATTACCCAATATTTCGGTGACTACCAATAAATATCATTAAACGCTTAGTAGTGGATAGTGCCCATGGGGTGGCTGACTTCCTGCAGTTTTCAATGAGGTGTCCAGCACGGAAGTCCCGATCCGAGTATGTAACAGACAATCTGCGCAGAATACGGTTAACGCTGTGCGAATAATTAATCCTAACAATTGATTTTGTCGGAATTAACAATCAATTGTGTGGAAAATAGAAAAGTTGACATTAAACTCCTGTTTTGGTCAGGGACTAACTTTCATAGATTTGTATATTGCCCGATTTCTGGTTGCCCTTTCCAAACAAATAATTTCGGTGTTTTGGGCGTCAGTTACATTTCCATTTCAAGTGGATGTACATGAAAATTATGCAAGAGAAAGAGCAAGGCTATAACTCTTCAGTTCGGCAGTGTTCAAAAACCAAAATATTGTGGTCTGTCACACGGTCATACATTTCTATGTAAATTTTTGTCACATTCCTTTAAATATAGGTACATAAAATTGCAATAAAACGGTAGCGAATGGAATTCTTCTTAATGCGGAATAATAATGTTCCCATAATTACATTTTGAAAATTGAGTGTATCTATTGAAAAATTAATCGAAGTTAGAGGAAGCTGTTCGAATAACATTTTGAATGTTGCAACTGGTTTGAATATTATATATTTCTGAAAAAACACTTTAGTATTTTCCTTAGAGCGCGTCAGGTAGGATCTCTACAATCATTTTCTAAACAGCAACGTGTATGTTGTAAAGAGTATTATTTTTCATCGCTTAAGAGGGGTAATTTACCCAAATTTGAAAAAAATTTATTTATGCGCAAAAAATTCAGATATTTTGATATCTAAGCATGTTATATGAAGAAATTACTTAAAATTTATTTTTCTAACCTTCCTCCCTTTCGGGTTGCGGGAATTCCCCCAAATCTCTGATTTCACAGGAAACACTCTAGTTTTAAAACTACAAAAGATATCTAATTAATAATTTTTTTATTTTGAGGCTTACATATAAGTCTACAAACTGTAGCATGGGTTTGGTTGTGATATATTTAAAACAAGGAAGTTAGAGTGTTTCCCGTGCCCGCAAAACAAGAAAATCTTAGCTTTTGGAAAAATTGAAAAAACTGGAGACACGTTATACGGCACAAACTGTGCTAGCTTTTATTATACCTTACTACAAGTCCTTAGAATTGTCCAGCATCATATGTAAGTCCTTCTTATATTATGCTTCTATTTTTAATTTCACATGATAGCATTTCAGATACCGGTTTTTATTACACCCTAGATGTAGAGTATTATAGCTTTGAGCAAACGTTTGTAACGCATCGAAATATTCATGATACACAGAAATAAACTACATTGCCATTAATGGCAGAAGAAAATAAATTGTTTAATAGATGTCCGTCTAGCGGACCCAATATGGTGGACAAGATTTTCTAAACTTGAATGGAATGTTGACAAAATGACGGATATGACTGAAACTTGTTACCATCTCAAAATTATAATGTATAAAATCCACTTATCCTCTTTTGCCTTTAGGAAGTTATCATAGAAACCAGCGTTCTTTAAGTAGTGTTTCAAACATATAAATATTTGTCTGAAAAGGTAAAAATAAAAAAAGCAACAATCTAATCTGAAGGCTGAAGCGTTTGTAATTTTTTCTACGAATATGTCTATAAACTCTGTCCTTACTTCTAATGTAAAACGATCGGTTGTAGCCAATTGTTTGTATAATATTTCACCTATATTATTTTCATTCGCTTTATATATTTCCTTCAATCTCCACATCTTGACATTCGGGCGCACTCATATCATAAATACCCAACCGACAGGAGCAACACACCTTTCAATCCAGTCACAAAGTAGGAACTCCTTCAATCATCCATGATAATACGTTCCTGAGTTGCCTTGAAGATGGATTGTGTACAATTTTGTTTAATGGATTACAACAGACTTTTGAATAAAATTTTGTATTCATATTTGCAAATTATGCCAAACACTTTCTTCACTTTCATTAAAACACTTTGGAACTTTTTTACCAAATGACTAAACCTGATGGCTTGAAAAATAACGCATTTGCTTTTATACCTTTAACTGTAATGTAGGACATACATATGTACCTAGAATTGTGCTATGAAGAATCATAAATTATACAAACTGCACCTATTCACGCCTACAAAATAAAATATCATATAGAGGCCAATAAAACTTAGACGCAAATTTAAAAAGAGATTAAGAGATAAATTCAATTTTAATTTTAAAACATATTCTTGGAATAATAAGAATATATCTACTGTTTAGACTTAATGATCTCTGTCTTCTCTTTTATTGTTGTGTACTCTCTCATGTTTAATTTAAAACCTTTAAAACCTAGAAACTAATACATAAAAATCTTTATTTGTCTTACATCTCAAAATAATAGCAAACGGTGAATTAAATAAAAATATTTATGAGATGCAGTGAGTTCCGATTTAAACAATCACATTTGAAATCTGGTTACATTCTTTTTATTTTTATAAACTATCTTTATTCTACTAGCAAGATAACTAAAATAAACGAAGAGAATTTTGTTCCTATTAATATCATCAAGAATATGTAGCTACTAAATCATGCCCTAAAATCGAACACACCAATATACCGGAATTAGTTAAATTAAAAACTGTAATTTAAATAACATTTACATTTAATTATCAATGTTTCGAGACAATTTACAAATTTCAATAGATTTCTGTTTTTGTTCAAAATTGAAGGTTCAGTTTTATACTATATTCTATCCGCACTCAAAATTTTCCCTTTCATACCCTATTTTCGATACCACTTTTATATTGCGGGAGTAGTAGGAGCATAGATGGGGTAACTATATAAAAAGAGTATGAAAAAATTAGAAGTGCGTCTTGAAGGATATTCAAGGATAAATGAATATTGTTATATGCTTAAAATTTAATTTTGTGCATCATTTTTTTCTGAAACTTTCATCGATCTCCTTTAAAATGATACCACAATCACCAATATCGGTTAAATTTCTGCAGAGTTATACACGTTCAAAAGTGGCACTAAAGCAACATTTCAAAGTTTTCTTGAACTTCTAGGTAATCCCATTTTTGCTCGACCTTCGACTGACTACTCTTTTTTTTAAGCTATTGCCTAAGCCAGTTACAGTAGAAAAGAGCACTGTTCCACCTTGTTATTTTTTGTTTAATGAAGAAAGAGCAATTTGGAGCAGGATTTCTTGCACCTACACCAAAGTACTCAGGGCACACTAATACAGATTTGCTGCTTGGAGTAATGTCGCCGAACAGAGCTACTTTTTAGACTCTACGTTTTCAGAAAAGTCTACAAAAACCTTAAAAATTATTTGCTTTTCTAGGTAATTAACAAGGTACTCAGAATAACCGACGCACCCATTATTTAGCGAGCAGCTTCTGAATTAGAATAAATTATAATTAAATTCTTAATTTAAAACTTTTTAAGGTAAATCTTGTTTAAGGTAATTTTATTACAAGAATGAATCACTTTTCGGGCAGAACATAACAAAAATTGTTCTCTACATTTAAAAATTTCGCAAAGCACATTTAAAATTAAACAAAAACATTGCTGGTAATGGAATTTCCGTCAGAACTCTTGGATAAATATTTTCCGTAAGGATTTCACAGTGTTAAAAATGAACATCTACTACTACCTTCAGAAGCAGGTAAGATAAATAAATCACAGTGCTCGCCGCAACAAGAGCAACATCGCCAAAATAAAGGCAACACCGAAGAAAGGTTAGCTTAATCCACTCAATCCCTGACAAACTCATGATGTTTCATTGTGCAAAAAATTACATAAATTTTAAGTTGTTACATAAAAACCACTTTCGGACCGAAGTTGATCATATAAAATAGTCAACCACTGAAACCTACGGGAACGAATAAGGGACCAAACTATGCGCCCACTCCAAAGATTTCTGGAAGAAATAAAGGGTTGCAAAAGGCAAGGTTTCACGGGAAACATGAATTTCTTTGTATGTGTTACAGCGAATGTAGATGCAATTTGGTTGAATATTGATAAAATTTATGTTGTTATTTCTGCACCATTCCGAAACCATAAGACCCATGCTTAGCAGGCACTTCAAGAATTTTTCCTTTTCTTCCACAGGATTGAACAGATTAATCTTATTAAATTAATTCAAGTGCTAAAGCTTTTGGAGTACGGAAACGACACTATAAGATGCACTTCTAGTTGCAGTTGCTGTAGCGCACATTATAAAGAGACTAGGAAACTTTAGATGCAGCGAGGGAATACTACTTCAGAGCCGAATATAATAATTTAAATCTTCTGCAATAGCGGACGCCACAGTTAAATTAGAGCGCATAGCACAGCTCTTGAGTTCGTCAAAGTTGTTATCTTCCGCACGTGTGGATTAACTTTCTGCGATTATATTCCGCAACGCTTCGGGATATGAAATAGGATATGGAAATCCACTTACAAAGGTTAAATATGCATGCCTTTCGGTTGGTGGGCTCCAGATTCCATTTAAAAGGAAAACACAGAATTTGGCTTAAGGAATTTGTTTGTTCTGCAGGTGGAATAAACGTTGCGGAATATAATCTAATCTTCTATGAGCGGAAACATATCTTAACTGGCTTCACTGTCACGGTCAGGAAAAATTCGCGGCTTTTTCTTGAACCTGAACCTCCCTGTTATACACTATACAAAAAACACGCTCATTAAAAATCTGGCCCATTTTCACCTCACAGGTAAACTTACGTGGCGTCGTGCAAATTATGGAAAAGCGACCACCAAGTAATGTTTTCAGTAATGTTAAGCCACAAGAGTGCTTTCTGGTGTATTTCAAGAGCGAATATTCAAAGGTACAAATGTGTAAGCTCACATACGTTGAGAGTTTATGCGCCTTTTTATGACCTGCAAAATAAAACTTGAGGGAGTCTTTTTGTTGCACTCCGAAACAGTAAAATTTAATGTCACTCCCGACATTCTACAGAAGCGGAGGATTTCACTAAGACGAGTTGTTATGAAATTATGTTATCTGGGGATTGGTTAAATTATTGTTACTTGTTTGGGCTAAAAGACAGTCGAAACAACGTCACTTCTATCTCTCTGATTAACCTTGCACTTTTTATTACATCGTTATATGCATTATTTTTTACAATGTTATTGTTTGTAACTATTTAGTTTAGAGCGACACAGGTTTTTATAACGAAGAAATTTTTCTCTGTTTCCCCTCTTTACATTGTAGTGCAGAGGTCATAATTTCAGGTGTTATCATGAATCATTCTAAGCCAATGTGTCAGATAAAAATCGGGTTACTTTTATGACGCCCTCGATTAAAGTCCTAAATACAAAGTCCACCACGTGCTTATATTGTTGCGCCACTTTGTGACATACAAGATACAATGATAGATATGTGGTTTGTTACATTAACTGTTCAAAATATCTGAAGTGTGTGGAATATTTTTATTAAACTGTTTTAAAGTGTTCAAAAATGTATAAAAAATATTCTTAATTCAATTCATAATAATATAATTAGCGTTGAAAAATTTTACTCGCATTTTACTAAAATTCAATCTCACAATGGACTGAAAATAGATTCGAATTGACTTCTGAGGGTGCACGCCTTCGGAGTGTAAAGGGTTAAAAATTGCATCCATATGTAATGTACTTGGTCTTGCTGCCGATAAGTATGCAATACATGAATTTATTGGAACTTTTTTCATTTCCTCTATTATTTTAACAATTTATTTTATGGCATGAGTCTGTTCAAGATTTTAGTTTTTGCAGTCGATTGCAATTTCTATGTGTATGCAGTTAACTATGTAAGTAATAAATTTTTTCGAAATTTAATAAAAAGTACTTCTTTTGCATAGTTTCCCTCTTACAAACTGAATTCTCGAACAGGCCCATAATCTTCAGAAAATATCAATTTACAAATCAAAATACTATTAGTAGTGATCTAACAGACATGGGGATATTTTAGTAAAATTTCTAATAGTATATTTGCAGCCAAGGCCTATCTCTGGCACTACGTTCTGTTTTTACATTTTCTATGCAGCAGCCGGCATATGTGGTCGCGGGTATGGTCTCCCCCTTTTAGAAAAAAAAATCCCTCTCCCGGCAGCCACAGCAGTCAGCGTTGTTTAAGAGTCCGATTATGAGCCGATGTGCTTTCAATAATGGAAATATTTGGCGGATGTAAATACATACATAATAATATCTCCTTCACTGGGAAGAGCCAAGGAGATAATTAACAATACTTGAAAAATATCCATCTGAATTAGAAAAGTATGGAAATGTGGCGACCACTACTAATTCGGTTTCTAATTTACCTTGCGCATCATAAAAGAGATTCCAATCTTTGAGTCAACTCGACTAAATACTGTATTATTGGCGCTACATAAGGAATTTAGTTTATTGAGTATTTCGTTGGATTGTGCACACAGACTCTGTTTCCTTTAAAATTTAATAAATATTTGGTAAAAGGGAAAGTAAAAATGGGTTAAGAAACGACTTCTTAAATAAAAGAAATCAAATTTAACCAATAAAAGCCTTTTTAGATATTGACCTAAAGAAGTGCATAATCCATTGAAGGACTTGCCTTTCTTTTAATAGAATTGGCTTACTTGAGGAAGATTGTCTTTTATTTTCGTATTCTGTACGAACTCATTGAAAGAGTTGTACCCTGTACTTTCAATTAAAAAGTGTTCAGAGCTTCTTGAAACTATCGCTTGATACTAAATACTTAAGAAAGAACAGAAAGAATGAGATATTTATTTAACCTTATTCAAACATGAAACTACAGGTTGAAGTTTAATACAGGAATCGATAACATTGAAAGTGGTTTGTGGAGATAAAGTTCTTTGTACAAAATAAGCAGAGGAACTGAGTTTAGAAATCAATTAGGGCGAAGTAGTTAAACATTCAATCTAATGCTGAAATTCAGTGTTATTAGAAAAAATATTTATTTTTTGTTTGTTTTGGTATTTGGTCGCATATTTTTCTCACACCCGGAAATATTGTTAATAAAACTACCGAAATATACTCCAGAAAACTACTATTCCATAAAAATCTTAATGGAAATAATCAAAAATACGCAGATATAGGTGCTTAAATTCAGAAGAGCTCCACCAATATTAAACAACATCATCCCCACATCTGCTGCTAATATTCCATTTTAACACACTTAAAAATCCCCACCTTTTTTACATTTTTAAAAAGCGGCTATATAACGTTAAGGCGGCATCGTATATGGTTTAATAATATCAAGTGCCTGCAGAAATCAGTTTTCCTCTTAAAACCACACAATTTGTGAATGAAAGTAATTTTCGCAACATTTTGGTCCTTCCATTTGCATGAATGAGGAAACTGCTTTGATATTAAGGAAATTTTCTTAAAAGTTTACTAATAGCTTTACGTTTACGTAAAATATCAAAGAGTGATACTGGGTACAAGACATAGGAGAACTTAAGCAACAGAAATGCCTCTTTCCTTTGTTTTTCCTTCCTTTTTTGCGCTAAGCATCCTTTATTATGGTAATTTGCTGCCTCCTCAAGATCGCCTATAAAATTTCAAGTTCTAACTTTGTTTTGCTGAGAGTACTCTTTTCCCAAGTGTAAAACAAGACGTACATCTCCTTGGCGCAAGTTAAAAATTTCAATTCCATTTAATAGGTGTCTTGGGCGCCTTTGTGTGAATCTTGCTTTCGCATACATTCTTGGGATTTCATGCAGCACCATTACTTTTAAGAGAGATTAAGTTTTCTGGGATATTTTGTTCAATTTTTTCTTCTTACAGAGATAAAAGAAAGACGGAAACTTATTCATATTTTCAGATTTTAGGTAAAGTTCCGTGGATGTTCCAAATTATTTCTACTGCACTGCAGAAGTCTGTGAAAAAATTTATCTTAAACTTCATAAAAGAATGGCGTCTAAATAGTTACATTTTTACTGAAACAAGGAGTTCGTAAATTTTCGAAAAATTACGTTAAGAATCGAAATAATTGGTAAACATTATAAGCGAAACAATTTTTTGTGTACTTTGGGTACACAAGAGGAACTGTTAAAAGTAATACCTGTAAAGAAAATTAAAAGAATTGTCGTACATATCTTGAATTTATGTCTAATATGTATAAATTTTTAATGACAAGAGAGTATGTAAGATACAAGCGTAAAATTTCCAAGTTATAGTGGGCAAATAAAAATTCAAAAACTTATTAACGAATCGGTAACGGCACTAATTTAAATTAAAAATTAAATAAAAACTTTTACCTTTACCGGTACCGTCCCGTTTATGAAAAAAAATATCCTATACTCCTTGTTATAAATAGGGTTGCCACTTGCAAAATGAGGAGTTGTGGAAAAAATCAGAACAGTATTGAGAAAACATTTGTTATGTTTTTGTCATTAACAAGAAATAAATCATAAAAAACCAAATGATAAGTATATAAAAAAATTTAGATTTTGCGGTTTTTTAGCCTTCGAGTGGCCAGGTCAAAATTTGTAACTCAATAGCCAGGTCGAGCAACTTAGCCACTCCAACGCATTTTGTTTAATTTTAATTACATCTACTGATTGTTTTTTTTATAGAACTTGGCATAATTACTCTTTAGGGATATCTGAAAAATATAAGGACCTAGAAAATTTCCATTATCTACCCCCTTCCTTTTTTTGTGCCCCTTGTTATAAACACATAATTTGTTTGATCAATCATCTCCGAATTTTTCAATGGTTTTTTTATATTCAATATCATGTATGGGTGAAATTTAGTGATTGAAATATGACCCACATTCTGTTATCCAATCGAGCATAAATTTTGGAGACAGCTGTGGTACTGATGACAATACAAGATAGTATATCTAATGTCATTCTATATCCAATATGGGTTGGGAAGTCGGGGATTACCTTTTTCTTCACAACCCCCTTTTAAATGGGTATCAAATGAAAGGGTTTGACGAGTAGAATACGACAAGCTACATGACGTCATTCTAAATCTAGTATGGCAGATACGCCAAGGTGGCGGCTTACCTTCTTCTTCACAACCCGCTTGAAATGGGTGTCAAATGAAAGGGTTTGACGAGGAGAACGCAATAAGCCACATTATGTCATACTAAATCCAACATGGCAGATTACATAACTCACAAAAAATTAAGAACTATTCTTCCACCCAATGTTAAGGTGTTTGCATGTGCAGAGAACTGAATGACATGAGGGTTTCTTTTTACAAATATTGGAAATTTTTCTGATCAGCTTATAATCACAGAAAAAATCATTTTCTACTCGTTAAAAGAAAACCATTGTTTTTAACAAATTTTTTCAATTAAATTATTTATAATCAGTTTTCAAGGCAAGCCGATAAATGCTGGACTTCTTTTGTATAAAAGTAAGCCTGCTCACTCTCTCTTTTCCTGTTCTTTTTCAAGTTTACCGAAAAAATCGTATTTTATTCTCCCGAATTGGAATGAATCACGTTTGTATAAGAGCCTGGTTTTTCAGTTAAAGTTTAAACGTTGGTTTTGTTAAACTCATAGGTAAGTTTAAAACAAGTACTTAAACCCTTTAGGTTTTGCAATGAAAGTTGAAGAACTTAATTGATGAAAAATGTCAGTTTAAACCATCATCTGCGGTATATTATGTTAAACTGCTTTTAAACTGTCGACTGGGTTTAAACCAATTCTGAAAAACACCGCTATATCTTAAACCTCAGTTTAAACTGTATCTGGAGTTAAATAGAGTTTAAACTTTAACTGGAAAACAGGATATTAAATACGTAGATAGATACGTCTGCCTAGTCAGATGAAAAGCTACTTTGTGGAGATTTTAAATTTAAAGTTTTTGGTGGGAAAAAATTTGAAATTTTTACTAATTTTCTACTTTTGAGCTTTGAGAGTTTCTAACAGAAGAGTAACAGGGGGTGGAGAGTGATTCTTTTGATCGTACGGAGAACTCCATATCGAATAACGTTTTGTTTAGCTTCAAAAAGTGTATAGAAAATAATTTACAAGGAGTTAAGCGGAAAAGTACATAAAAAAGCAAATTCATCCTTTTGACCAGAGGAAAAGGGGTATGTACATTTTTTTAAGTCACTTCCAGGAACCATGTGATAAATAGCAAGACATTAGTGATTGAAACACTGTATATAATGCAATTTTAAAGTATAACCTATCCAATAAATCTGCTGGCAACGTATTAGCGAATACACTCCTAATTCCCACGCTCCCCTCTCTACCCCGTCCATCATCCTTCTTCTACTTCACAGTAGTGTGATTAGTATATACATTATACAGGGTGTCCCAAAAAATAGTGATAATCGGAAGCCTGGAGGTAGAGCGTCCCTCGGAGAACCCAAATCACCCCCATGCATGTTCTACGATTTTTCTTAGTTTTCGAGTTATTACAAATTTTCGAGATTTTTAGCTAATTGTGTGTAGTAAGGAATTTTTGGTCACAGCGGTCGAAGTAAGTGAGATAGCCACTTGATTTTTTTTCCCGAAATGGCTTAACAATGCACCTGTTGTATTTAAAAACATTTATTTCAATACACTTCACCATTGTCCCAAAAAATAATGTTGAATTTTTTCTTTTACCAAAACAAAAACTAACTTGAATGTTCTATGGCAATTTTACGAAAAAAGTTCCATAATTTTTTTTAGAAACTAGTGCAAAAACTTCCTTAGTTCATCAGCTTTACATGGTGCAAATTTTATCAAGTTATCTCAACGGCATCATACTTAAATTTCGATCCAGATTGCACTAAGTGTAAAATTTAACACCTTTAATTGGGAAGTTAAAATAAGTAAAAGTGAAAATTAAATAAAAATAATTATTTTATTGTGAAAAATTACGTGTAATTCATGCGAATTAGACTTCAGATGTTAAGAAAACACATGAAGGGCAAAAAATGGTGTGTACACATCTCTAGTGGGGCGACCTACCATGATTTATAAATAAAGCTAAAGTGAAGTTCCATAAAATGACGATATTTACACTAAAAAAATCATTTCTGGAGTCATCTAGTCGCCCCATCTGATCATTCGAAGGTGGGTAAAAAGCTGTAACATGACATATTGAAATTAACCCTTGTACAAATATCAGTTTCAATCACATTAAGTCTATTTCTCTCATCAGTCTACAATTTTCAGATTACATAGAAAACTCCTTTTATATTTTTTATAATTTTACCTGATGGCAGGCATTTGTAGTATTCAGAAGATCCAGAAATTGAAAGTTGAAAAATCAGTAGTCTCCTGATAAATCAGGGGAAGTGGCAACCCTACTTACAACTGAAGTTTTAAAAAGTTCTAAAGTGCTTAATAAAAGTCTTTAATTAATAAAAAAAAAATCGAATTAGCTCGCTTCCTTCAATAGCAGCTACTATAGTAGTACATATATACTTTTTTAAACTTTCATTTTAGTAACTTTCTGTT
>QYTT01094873.1:105897-126116 GCA_006980735.1 Dasypogon diadema
TTTATTGCTATTTGAGTCAACTCTGCTGGTAATTCTTTTTATCTTTTATAGCCAGCAATAAATCAGTTGGTAGATTTGGGTACTTACAATTCTATTCATATTTCAGCAACTCCGGCACCTACACTTGACACCCTAACTCCTCTTCTTCCCTTCCTATTTCCCTTGACACCCTAACTCCTCTTCTTCCCTTCCTATTTCCCTTTTCGTCAAGACTGTGCGATAACATCATAGGGTATTCCCCCTGCTTTAGCTACACTATACAAAAAAAACTAATAAAAGATCCCAGGGCTCTGATCTTAAATCGTTATCTTAGTCAAAGACGAACTGCCCTTTTCTGCATAGGATAAAAATTCATTCTTGATAATAGTTAAGTAAAAGTAAGTTATTCATATTTCGAACTTTAATTCGATCGGTGTAGAATATGGAGTAATATCAGCACTTTAAAATCTATATTTGTGTGGTTTTTAATCAAAATGAGGCAAGTGTTTTTCGGACTCTAAAACAAAATAGAAGCGAGATTTATGTTTAAAACGTGTTGCAATCTACATAATAAAAGTGTGCAACATCTGTCTCAAAAATCATTGGAATGTGCCTTCGTATAATAATTAAGACATGAGCAATACACGTTCCAGTTACGTAGTTAGTAAGGAAGGAATTACAATCTAACTGGAATGTGTATTGACTAGATATTGGAAGTAGTTCCGTTTAGGTGGAGCGCCTGATTGTCTTTGAACCTTGCGTAACGATACTTCACGACGTCACAAATATAACGGTATAAGTCATTTTAGGTGACAAGGTCATTTGCAGGTCAAAAGGTACGTTTGAAATTCAAACAAAAATTGTGTTTTTTGTGAATATCTTCCCAACAGAGAGGGGTAGGGGAGTATAACTTTTTAGGAATATGTGTCCTAAGATCCTCCAGAAGATGCTCACATTAATTTCAAGATATGTCCTTTTACAGGATTAAAAAGGACATTTTTCTGATTTTTTCCGCTAAATTCAAATATTTTCATAACAGTAAATAATATAAGTTCCTAATTTGGCCCATATGTAGGTAACGAAGTCTTCTATAGGGCGACATTTTTTATTTTTGAAGATATCCTTTCATAACGACATAAAGGACTCTCAAATGTACCTTATACTTGGTGCACTGAAAAAGAATTACTTTACTTAATGTAAGGATAATTTATACTTATGTGCACGAGGTAGAAACTAAATATTATTAAATATCCTTATATCCTTAACACACGCACACACACTTTAAATTTACTCTTTATATATAATTTGGTAGTAGTGAAAAGGACTGATTTTCTTCCAGAAAATGGAAGTCGTTATTATAGTTATGATGTGATTAGAAAGCTAGTTGTCTTTTGCAACGGTGATATCAGTAAATATGGCAAAACGATCCCAAAATAAATTTCTAATCTGTTTAGTTTTATATTCAATTTTTTGTACTAGGCAAAACATAGTATTCGGTGGTGTTAATAAATGGAAAAGTCCAAAAAATCAGTCCTTTTCAGTACCTACAGTTTAATTTAAAAAAAAATCCTTATTGATACAGAACCCACCCACCGCCCATGTCTTTCGATGATTTGAAGTTATATATTTTAGTTTTTTGTATCATCTTTTAAATATTTTAGAAAGTCATAAAATTACTAAATTAAGCTAAGCCTAAGTATTAAATGTGTATTCTGAATTGCAGTTAACAGTTTAATCTCGATAATTTCTCAAATTGGTCGAAATGCTTCGGCTGTTAATATCTACAATGAAAAAATATTTTGTGGAAAATTAGAATGGAAATTTCTTTTACACCCTTTAAGTAATGGTTAATGTTCCTTTGGTAATCATGAATATTAAGTAAAAATATAAATATAATATAGGTGCGTAGCTCTAAACGTTCAGAAATTGAACAAAGAAATTAACTCCAGTACCGACCAACAATACCTTTTGACTTCATTCATAAAGTCGTTCTACTTGTCTTGTATTTGGCTTTTATGACCTTGGCTTTTAGTTTTACAAATATCTGAAGTCACCATTTATTACTTCTCCAATTTGTGTTTTTTTATAATACAGGTGTGTCATTGTGGTATAAAGTATCTTTTCATATTATTCCTTTTATTCCTCTTCAATGCAGTACATCTTTTTCTATTCTATAGGCTGTATCACTGACGTTTTAATATAAATGGACGGATCAAAATCACGATTTTAGGTTGGGTTGTTGGAAAGTGTTGGCTTGAAATGGCTACACTCTCGAAACTATTTCAAATTTTCAAAATTTGTTTTGTGAACATGCATATTCAAAATGATCAGAAATATTTATATAATATATTCCAAATCACGAAATATAAAAGAAAATACGCGTTCAGTAGTTCTTTTATGCGTCTAAAAAATTTGTTGTTTATCTTAATACTTAATTTGTGCTCCTGTAAATGAGTTTATTTTTCCACCCACTCGGCTTCTAAGATTTATAATACGTAGAGTTGTTGCAAATCAATTAAGATATATGATGTTAGAAAAAGAAAACTTGCCCGCCATCTGCCGCATTATATCCTGATTGTGGGATAATAATCTGACTCAGCGCACAGTAATTTCAGCAATATATTGTTTACTTTAAGATGTGATATAGCTACTTTGAAATATTTGAGGAAGGACTTTAACCTATAACGTAACTTTCAACCGAGGAATTTACCACAAAATTATTCTTTGATACTAAGCAAAGCCGCTTTTCCCTTTACTTCATGGTCATCTGCTCAGGTGAATAATTACCTTTTGTTTTGTTCATGTGTGCAAGGTAAAATTACATCCATAGTAAGTATTCTTATCATCTAAACTTTGAAAGTTTTGAAGTAGCTGCCTTTACATGCTTGAACTTATTCATTATTGTACCAATAAAACTGAATGTCCAAGTTCTCAAAAATAAGATAAAAGTCAACGTATTTCAGAGTAGAATTTAACCAGCCCAAATTCTGTTTTGGTCAATTTGTGAACGTCTTCCGGTGTCGACAACGAAAAGGCTATTGGAACTGTTCGAAAACATAACATCTCCCAATTTTACCCCAACTTCAGTTAAGTGGACAAAGTTACACTGAACAGCTAAGAAAACAGTAATTTCGAGAAAGTTTACTCAAATGTGAAACAGAGATAAGACTTGATGAGGCTCCAGCTAAAATTATTCCCTCAGCTCTGATCTGACGATTCATATACGCTGCTTATGCCGTAAGGCTTAAGTTTTGTAAATTCAGAATTAATAAGGACAAGCATGTCCCGATTTCGCTCTCCCGCCAATGTAGAATGTTAATAATAAACCGATATAGCCCTGAACAAAAAGAAAAGGAAATGGGGAAAAACCAGAGCAAAGATGAACGTGAATGAAGTTTTCCGATAAGCTCATCGGTTATATCAGGAGACATTGGGAGCTACGCTGAAGGAAGAGAATAATTTTCCGATTCATTTCGTTCAAGTCGACCCTTTCTGAATGCTAATAAGTTTTAAAAGAGGAAAACGGCGAGAACAGATGTTCAACAGCTATCAGTCAGAAAACGTTTCATAATATATGCATTTCTGGTCCTACACTCCAATCAAACTATCGTGAGAATGGGCCCGGGCCCCACCTTTCTTGAATGCAAAACTGTATGGCCATGGTAACGGAATGAGAAACTTTTATCTTGATTATTAAAGCGACGTTAAAGGTATTTGAACTTTAAAGATTAAATTTTAAGGGCTTGAAAATAATTCCTTGATGCTTTTCTGCTGACTTTGTAAAGGACTTCACATACCATGAGTTGTTCAGAAGCAATTATATGAGTTATTCACCCTTAGAAGTCAACTCCTAGAAAAGGTGTAACGACAGTAGAAATGTAATGTTTCTTCCTTATTACCTGGAAAAGCATTAGCTTTCCATCATTAGTTGCTTTCGTAGAAAATACTTTTCTTTCATAGAGGAAATATTCTCAATCATTTTAATTTATGGTTTTCTCTGCTGTCTGTGCTCTGTTTTTCAGAAAAAAAAGCTTTAAAAATTTTTTAATAAAGTTGTTTCTAGTAAAGAGAAATTTGTTTCAAAGGGCAAAAGTTGATTTTTTTTTCATCTATTTTAAATGTTGCTATTTAAAAAGGTTTTTGCAGTTTCAATCAGTGCGAGGTTGCAAGGTAATAAGCGAGTGATTGATTAAAATATTAACTCTGAGAACACGTTCTGTAATTATGTTTTAAAATGTGTTATAGGTATACATAATTAAATTGAAAATTGTAATATAGTATAACATAATTTATTATACGTACCAGAGGTAATTTTGCCCGATTTAGAGGCCAATCTGGTTTAAATAAGTTCTTTTCAACTATATTGGTCCAAATTCTCCGCTTGCTTTGGTGATTGCACAAGACATTCATTTTTTTGGTTTCTGCAACTGCCAATGTTGTCCCGAAGTGGATTTCTAGTTGAAACCCGTATTTTGGGGTCCGTACTGAGAAATATATTGTTGAAGAACTTTAGGAAATTCTTTAGTATTTTTCTTTAAGTTTCTTTTATCTTTTACAGATTTCTTTGTTACAAAGTTATTAATTTTTCTTGATGCAATTCGATGCATTGTACTAAATCTCCATAGCCAGTTACGAGAAGTTTAAAACTAAGTTTTTCAATTATTTCTTTCTTCGCTTGTATGGCGCACTTTTGAAGATCAATACCATGCACAATTAAACTAGAATCAGTAGCAACTTTAATTTTTTCAGTGTGTTTTCAGGAATTTGAGATAATTAGTCTTTATAGGTACCGCCTTCATTTAGTTGGTGTATCCAACGTCTCAATTGACGTACTGATTTAATTTTTCTAAAGTTGTGTTTAACGGCTTCAACCTCGTAATTAAGTAAGTAACTAAATTTTTGTCATTACATCCTCTGCCCAAGTAATAGTAGCGCTATCATACTGCTTGAAAGGTTCTTCGAAATCGCGAGTTTCTTCTTCCATTATCTCTACTCCATTATAATCTGGTTTTGAATCAATCGAAATTAAAAGTTCCCTTTAATTAAATTTTATGATTATTTATTGGCGTTTCAGGTATATTCATCACATCAGCCGACGTAGCCATTAGGAGATTAATGACGTTAATTGAATTCACTCTCATTTTTGATTCGTTATTCTTCCAAACTGTTTAATTTCTCACAAATTTTAGTTCATAAAATTGAAATATTTTCTTTCATAAACAAATATTTTAACTTATTACAAATAATACTTATCAAAAATTTAACAGTTTTCTGCATTGAATATTTTACAAAATCTATTTGATACTAAACATGGTATCAAAGTAACTTCCATTCATACCGGTCTACTGGAACCTTGTGCTAGATGCGTCTATCGTTGCTATTCTTAATACCACATGATAAAAAATAACTTTATCAAATTTTTTAATTTGAATTCGCTAAATAAACACATCACTACCGGTAATTCATACTAGATGTGTTTATCGTCACTAATCTTAATACTATCTGATAACGACAGGAATAATTTTATCCAATTTTATTGTTTTGTATTCACCCGAAAACGATATATTCCATCATGTACTGATAATATATATTATACACCTTTACCATTAATCTTATGTTACCTGATAAAACTGGGGTAGTCATTTTCATTAACACCTTACTTATAGTACCACTACTTCATTACGTTTTAGAATAAGTAACTTTATTGAAATCTAGTGAACACAAAAAAAAAGTTATGCAACTCTTAATTTTCATGAAAGTTGTTTGAAATATGTGTAAGCAATCATGCATATCTCCAGAATTATCAATAGTACCTAGGTATGTATTAAGTATCAAACAAAAGATGAAGCTATAAAGAATCTAAATTCTTGTAAAAAGTTACAAGAATTAAATTAGGGGATGCCTGAGGGTACATTAAAACGAGCAGAAAGTTCTCTGTTAGAAGACATTTCAAACTGTTTCACAGGGTACCTACTAAAAAAGTTACAGCGTGTTAAGTAAACCAAGTGCTTAAAAACCTTTGATGGGGGATTTCCCCATTTTAAACCGTTTTTGGGTAGATAAAAGCTATATGTGCCGTTTAGTTTTCTGAGTATTACAACATATCCGAAAATTACAAAAATCGGAGAGGATACGATGCGAATCGAAAGTTCTTGAACCAGAAATTCTCTTGAAAATGATAAAAGTGGCATTGCCCAACGAAACCACAGTCCTATTCATACCTATAAGACTTTCTTATAGAGGACGTTTGATTTATAAGTAGTAAAAAATCAGAATTCAAGGGAAAAACTTGTTCACTTTTTAGAATTTTTCAGTGTTAATTAGGTTTTGAATTAAAAGTGGGCTGTATCAAGAACAGCGAATCTTCTCCATTCAAATCAAAATATGTCGAATTTTTCACAATTGCAAGATCTAAAAAATATTTTGAAATTATGCGATTATATCTGTTTTCTTTAATCTAATATTGGTTTTTGTCATTTGTTTTGTTGTTATGGAATTTTTGGTTACTTCATACTAATTTTATTTTTGAATAAAATAATTTGTAATTACTTAAAACGTGTTATTTTTACGAATATAATGCAGAAAGAAGACCACAACCCCTGTTGCGTAACTGCTCGCTCCGAGAACACCACCAATGTCTGATTCGAAATTGGACTCTATTTTGGTTCGAGGAGCTTTGTAACCATCAAATTACTCTAATATTATACAACTCGTTGCTTAGGTCTTTCTACGTTTTTTACATTGCCCATATAGGGTCCGTTCAGGCCAAATTTAGCAAATTTGCCTCATTCTCCTTCCACCTTATCACGAAGAGCTCAAACTTTCGTAATTTAATTTTCTTGAAAAAGTGGCATATTTTTTGCACCATCTCTTAAATTCTAATGTTGACTCTTCGGAATCCCTCGATAAAGTACCATTTCGAATTAATTGTCGCAATCTGATAGCTTTATATCTTGCACGTCAATATCAGCTTCACAACAACTAACTATAGAAAAAATTAACTCATTAACAAGATGTGTTTATCAGTTAACGATGTTAAGAATATACCAAAATCTCGTCGCTTTTTAGTGTTATATTTTTTTTTTTTATTGTATTCTCAAAAGTTATTGCTTTAATTCTCTAGTCTTCTAATTTCAATTTAAAATTCCTAACGACTACATGTGTTTCATGTAATTTGAAGACAAATGTATCTCAGCACCCCGCCAAAAATTGCGTCTTCTGGGCTATTAATTCAATCGCTGCCAATCGCTTTTACACCCCCCTCCCCCTTCTCTTACCGTCTTACAATCATCTTGGAATGTGTAACAATTATCTTTGTTAGTATTTCTATCTATGGTATTAGTTTGTTTACTTGAAAATTTTTTTTACACCACCCCCCCGCCTACTTGTCTCACTTTCATCTTCGAGTGTGTAACAATTGTGTTTATTATTATTTCTATCTATTAAATATATTGATAAAAATTTAGATTTTTTAATTTCTAAAATTGTCTTTATTTTTTTTCAAATAAATATAAATAAAAAACAAATTCTCCACCTTAAATTACTTACTATTACACTATAAAATTCTCCTATATGGTTGAAAAAATTTTTAGAGTCGATTAGGGCTGGAGCCCTACTTCTAAATAATTACCTTATTTTTTTATGCCTATGTACATGTATGTACATATAAAGACAAAAAAGGTTAGCAAAAGACACACAAAACTAATACATACATATGTATAAATAATTTCTATTAATAATAATAACACGCAGCAGAAGAAAAAAATAGTCACCCAACCCATCTCAACATCTAGTAATATGGTTAACAACAACTATGGCTTATTGATATTCTTCTAGAACTGTGCCCCTACTTATTTACTCGAGGGCTGATTATCAATTTCCTTTACTTATTTTATTAATGGACACTTTTAAAGATTCATATAAAAAGCAAAACTCCATAATCGTTCTCACCTAAAGTACCCATTCGCATTCTGTGTAGTCTTCTATAAAATTAATTCATATAAATTAGTCTTAAAGACAAAAAACACTTTGAAATTGTTTATCGTGACTAATTGATTTTTTTTTCTTCATTCCAGGTATGGCTAAAATCCGTCATTAACCACTACTGACATCAGTAAAAGGACAGAATAATACCAATTTATGTCGAAAGGAACGTAGATAAATGACAATGGGAAATTGCCCGTAATTAATATCAGTTACGATCAAATGCATTAACTTTAATAATGGCAAAGGATATCGGTGTCAAAAAACCGCTGATGACACAAAACGGTTATTTATCACCTTACGTTTCTGTTATCGCACGACAATTTTTGCGTTTTATCTGTCAACCCAACTGTTTGAACGGCACCAGATGGATGACAAGGAATAGGCTTCTTTTGAATAAATAAATTGTAGATAAAGTTTCCCTTCATCTGGAATTGTCAAGGGGATTGATAGTTGCGTCCAATTTCACCTTTTTGGATGTACAAGGACGGTACAAACTTGAAGATTATAAAAAGAAAATTCTTGTAGGGCCAAGGAATTATGGAGAGTGGATTTCAGAGAAGTTTCCTAGTTCCATTTATATTTATCAGATACATAGCATTTCCACAGTCGGGACCCTTTTGTCCTCGAATCGGTTCGCTTAACTTTTCGTGAATCTTTTTCCGAATAAACAATTCACAAAAATCCAGTAAAATCAAGTCAGAAGTTGGGTTAGTCTGTTCTGGGATTCGGTCGGTATGTTGTGCATATATAAAACCTTTTCCCTGCCCATTGGATGTCTCAATTCTAAAAAGATTTCACATTCCTGGTGAAGGATGGTTAATTCTAAGTTTTTCCAGATAAAATAAAATGAAGATAAAATTAGATATAGAGCCAACAGTGCGTAGAACTTTTTCGAACAAGAATTATAAACAGTCAGTAATTGTAAATGGTGTCGTTCTACTCGTTAATCGCAAAACTGTTTGGGATTTCATAAATAGAACTAACGATGTAGTCATAGATTTGGAAGGAAGCGTTTCAGAATTTTCGGGTTTATTGAATACAACTCAGTGGTGATCACCCAAATGCATTACTAAATATTTTCTGTTGATGATTTCACAACTTATAGAATTGGGTTTTTTATGTATGATCACACTCACAAATATTGACCTCGTTCCATTAATTCTTATGATGATACATGTTTTAATCACTTGCAAATGTACACCGGAAACATCTAAATTGGCACTAGCAACATTCACAAAACAGACAAGTTTATTAAATTAATACCAACTTGAATTGCTTTAAATGGTGATCCCGATAACTGAGTAAATTATTGAGAGCAGGGAATTCGTGATTATGCACAGGCCTGGCACAAATGTTTCAATTAATGATTTTGCTCTCCGGCGCCATCGAAAGTATCATACTGCCTCGGGAATCAAAAAGTCGAAAATTTATTACCCGGAAGTTTTATTCAACAGAGATGTAAAACAGAGTGGTTCCCACATAAAAAATGCTCCGATATAAAGCATTAATACCTAGCTAACGTACTTATCCAGGGCACATAGGCGAATATATTAATGTACGTAATTTTTTCCATGGAACGGTGTTTCACTATGGCCGACAGGAAAATATTTAGTGCCAAAAGTTCAACTGGAATATTTATGGATTGAATCGTGTGGAGAAATTGAAGTAAACAGGAATGCCGTTATAAACAGATAACAAATAAATATGAGAATTAAATTGGAGATGTCCGAGGCAGTAAACAATTGAAGGGCAATTTTATCTCTGGTTCAAAATTAGGAGAACTTATCACATTTGGTCCACAAATATGAGAATTCTCACTTTTTCCAACGTATAAATAGCCGCTGTTGAAATATTGCTGATCCGCAATGTGTTGGTCTGATTTCTTGATAGGATTCCCCTTTGAATTGTGTATTGAACAATTTCCATTAAAACAAAACGAAGTTATATATCCGATCCAAACCAAGAGGCAATAAAAAGCAGTTTTTTACGGAGATATTGGTGTGCCTATCATTTTTTAACATATTGCCGATCGATTGAGAATATCTCTGCGTCTTATAATATGCCGGTACACGATTGATTAAGGAGGTCTCCTCATTTTACAATATACATACATAATAGAACATTGTATATAATTTTCAGTATATTTCTAATACATTTTAGGAACAATACACAGTTTATGATGCTGATCAATATTTTATTATATATATATTTTAAAAATGCTATGAATTAGGGTATAGCCAGGCGCGACTTTTTCGTTCATAATATGTTAAATGGAACATAGCCGTTGTTAATTTTAAAAGAAAGCTACTTCCAAGCCATCCTACTGGTTTTATTTCGATTTCTTTATTTCACTTACAAGTTTGCATTTAAATGTTAATTTATCTGTTATTTTCTTTACATTCATGCATCTTAAAAACATTACCTATACTAATTTCTTGCACAATCTTGAGAACTGAGCAAATTTCGTATTTCTTTTAAATTTGTTAGGAATTAAGAATTCTCTTATCGATCTATATTAGTTATTCCTCTACTCGACTTTTGACTGCGTCATTTCCAAAAGATTTGAGCAATTAAGGAGACGTGATCTTGGTTTTTGTTTTAACTGAAAGTTTAAAAGTAAGGCTTTTGATTTTGAATAGGTAACCCCCTTTTAAAGAAATACTCGGGTACCCGGATAATTTCCTGTTTTTTCGGATAACTTAGTGGTAGCATTGTAGTTATAAATGTTCCGCAAATCCTTATTAGTTAAATTAGTAACCATTACGTTATCTAGGAATTAAAACTCTAACCCTAGTAATTGCAGGGCGTGTTCAAAAATTCAGTTGAGCGACGAAAGAACTGATATCTCGGGAACTAGATAAGATACCAGTACGTGTGTGGTCTTAAATAAAGGGAGCAGATATACCCCTATACGATATTACAATAAGATATAGTAGTTACTGGGCGAGGTGATGTTCTTAACGAAATTGGAAAGTAACAAGGCAAGTATCTCGGGAATTAGAGGAGATAGCCCTATGTATCTATAGATTCCTAAGAAATCAGCCCTCTTGCCTTTCAAACATCCCTCACCCTACAGCTATTACATTTTATTGTACTCCCGCATAGGAAATGCATTTCCCTTTCATTCGAGACCAAACATATATCGATATCATGTCTAGTTCCCGAGATATCAGCCCTTTAATCTTTCAACTGCAAATTTGTTTCCGTCACCCACGCCGGTGGCCGAGCGGGCTGAGGCGCACGTCTGCAGATTTTATCCCCTGTTGGCGTGAGTTCAAATCCAGCAGAGGGCACGGCGTTTTATCTGGGTACCAGTGGTTGAGGTAATTCTACTGACAAGAATTGTACTTGCGAAGCCACTGGGATGTTGCACAGTAAAAATTTCATGCCAAAAATTGTGTGTCTCAATTGCAACATTTGTCAGGTTAAAATTTTCCAATCTCCTCTACCATAATTTCCTTCCCTGTGCTGTGTGCATCTTCTCTATGTGTGATCTTCTCTATAATCACATTCTACATCTCTACATAAAATCTTAGGTTATCAGTGTTGTTGCGTTTTTACTCTTTCGTAGACTTTCTTGTCATAAACATTCTACATTGTATCCTCCTACATTTTAAGACAGAACAGAGTAAGAGTACATTTATCTAACTCTGTCCAAATACAAACGCATTTGTAAAAATTTGCATTTTTTATAGTTTGGTCATACCTTTCTAAGGGGAAAATTGGCACTGAAAAACTTTGATCTTTCTGTATTAGATCCATCAGCAGCGGTTATTTGTTTGTTTGAGTTTTTCAAGTGTACGCAGGAACACCCTTTTGAAAGCTTCCTCTTGTTTTGAATAACTCAGTAAAAAACGAAAATAAATAAATAAATAAAATGAAATATAAAGTAACTCACGCCGGTGGAGCGGACAGAGGAGCGGGTTCGATTACTGCAAAGGGCGGTTTGATTTATCTGGGTACCTATGGTTGAGGTTGAGAATAGCACTTACGAAACCGCTATGATTTTGAACAGTAAAACGTTCATACGAAAAATTGTGGCTTACTTGTTATATTTGTCAGAATAATATTTTTCAATCACCTCTTCCGCCTAAGCTGTGCTGTGTGCATTATACGGTTGTCTTCTGAGCTTCAGCAATATTTAAAAACAAAAAACATAAAACAAATAAAAATCGTAATCTCCTCAAATTATATTTACTTATGTTTTAGTTAAGAATAAATACAATGCATATTCCGCACCATCAAGTGGGATGAGCAATTCAAATAAACATTAAGAGTATTATTTACATGCACTTACTTCTACTCCACTCAACAGCAAGTACCTGCTGCATACAATAAAGTCAATAATCGCATTTATTATCCGTGTAACAAAAAATACAAGAAAGGCATTTTCATGACAGTTAACATGAAAAGGTTTTTGGGGTTATTGCATATCATTCTTTCGGATCAAAGATCTGAAATAAACGGGCAGCAATTTTCTACTTAACTATATTTCTTTTAGATTTTTAAGAGGAAATATCATTAAGAAATAAAATAAATCACTTTCATGTATGCTGATATCAGTATATTTTGTTCTGCGTTAATTTGCGGTTTTGCATGTTTTTTTATTTCATCGATGTCTTTAGATTTCACATTTTACATTAACCATTTATAAAGCCGTTAGAAGAAATATATAATAGATAAACATCTGACAAACTTTAAAGTTTATTATCTGACAAACTTTAAAGTTTGTACTCAGTATTTTCCTTCAAAAGTTCAAAACAATTTCACAGAGAATAAAATTTGTCTATCCCGCAGACAAATGCTTCAGAGGATTCAGCTTTTTCGCTAAAAAAAAAATACTGAGCAGATGAATTTCAATTATTATAGAATCAGCAAGGAGCAATAAGTCGACTTAGAACTGATAACTCTGAAACTTTGATAAAAGTTAGATAACGTACAGGCCATACGTATTTAAACAATCTTTTCAGTATCTTCACTAATACTTGACATTATTCAGAATAAAAGAAACGGATATATACACAAATTATCAGATGTTAACTAAATAATTTCTAAATTTTATGTACGCTTATGTAAGATGAATAAATTTGAATACATAGTCTGGAAAACAATAAAAACCTTACATTCAGGTTTTATTGTAATTTAATAAAAAAAAGAGTAGAGGCATTATCCTCTTTGGGGGAGGTTTTTAAGAAATGAGAATTCTTGTCAGTAATTAAAAAACAGTAATTGTTATTAATTAAACGTGGGTACCGTCTCGTGTTGGAAGTTGAGTTGTTGAGGTAGGAATGCAGTACATTGTCTGTATTCAGCCATTACTTAATTGCTTTTAATATTCCCTTGTATTGAATTTCATTCCATGCACTTTGAAAGGGAAAATGCTATAAATGCAGAAGTGTATTTCGAGAATATGTTCCCTTCTGTTCAATAACATTAATATCCCCTTAATCTACTAAGAAATGGAAGTAGCGTTATTCCCAGAAAAATAATCAAATAAAGTATTATGAAATAAATAAAACTTAAGGGAGAAAAGTTGTTATAAACTAGCTTATAATGGTTGATACTAAAAGTTCCCTGAGTTCTTCCAGCATAATGTTATAAATCTATTTCCCAACTTTGTACTTCAAATTTGTGCATTCACAGACTTTCAAATTGAATTGAAATTATTCAGTGGAATAAATTATTTCTTATTTTCTCACTAGTTCTAATTCCAGAATTTTGCTATTAATGAAGTCCTCAAATTATCTATAGTCTTGTGTCTAATATTATATATCTAAATATTTGTATTTGGCTGCATTAGGATTTTCTTATTACCAGTCTGAGGTATCACAGAAATTTCACTAAATGTTAAAATTAACATATGCAAAAAGTAAGGTAAGAAACGATTGCGAAAGAAGAATAACTATAAATCATCACAGCCAATTTATATATTTAGGCAATATCATGAAATTTGTTAATCGGCACGTAGTCTACAAAGTCAAAATTAGAAATGGGCAACTAGAGCAAGCTACGGAAAGATTTAAAAAACACCAAAAGAAAACATTCTGAATATTTTTGCCAGTATTGTTAGATGTATCGTAATAAAGTCCATTTATAATGAAAGAATTATGAGAAAAAATGAGTTGGGGTCAAGAAGTCGTAAAAGGAAATATCGAAACACAATATGTCGACAAAGAGGTAAAAGGAAAACCAGTTAATCGAAACAAAAAAATGTCGAAAAGTAATCGACAAAAATCGACATCCTCATGTACACACAGTAAAACCTCGTTATTACGAAATCTAAGGGACTGATAAAAATTCGCTTCGTTATAAAAAATTCGTTACAATTAGAATAGGTATCCTTTAGAACTAAGAATTCGTAATAATACATTTATTGCAACCTCTCGGGATACATTAGAAAACAGAATCAGTATTATCGTAGCTGTGGCAAAGCTTTTGGAATGTAGATTTAACTGTTCCCACTTTTATACCCACGGAATCATCTTCTTTCATTGCTTTAATTTTTTCTGACGCTGTACTTGCCATACATAAATTTACATCTATGTGATGTAATCGCCTAGTTTAATTCGGCCAAAGGCATTCATAACACCGTCAAAACTTTCAAACTTTTTTACCATCATTTCTTATTATCATTAAAATCATTAAATTCTCTGTTATCTCACTTTACCCAGTAGCAAATCAAGCCATTGATGAACACGGAAGTGAATAATGTCATCGAAGAAATACAAAAGACGCGAGCATCAATGACATGGTAATTCTGCTATTCTTTGATGAAATTATTCATTACTGTGTTCATCAATTGCTTAATTTTCTACTAGGAAGCGTTAAACTTACATTTGATACCAATACAGATTATACAAAAAGACACTAAGCGCCGTATTCACCAAGCGATATTATGAGTAGATTTTTTACAATAAATAAGAAATGTACTGAACATTTTTGAGACTTGGATTTACTTTGTTATAAATGGAAAATTCGTTATGACCATATTCGATATAAAGAGGTTGCACTGTATATGTGAACCTAGTTAAAATTTTCCATCCTGCCCATAGAGAACAGAAAAGTTTTGCATAAATAACCGCGTTCTGCGAAAAAAAATAGATACATTAGGAGCGCATTTCTATTTCCGGACTTAAGCTGTTATTCCATGGAACTCCCTAATTCCATTTGGCAATTGCAGGGGATTTTTTTAATAATGCAAAAAATTATTGCCTAACGCAATCCTCGAAGTCTTAGTCACCTGAACAACTTTACAGCGAAGTTTAAATGGTATAACAGATGTCCTGCGAAGGTGTTTAGGAACATTATGTCATATTTTCATTGATTTGACGCCCCACCATCATTCAACTTTTGTACAATTTCCATGACTTAAAATTGAGCTGTGCTTACGGCCAAATCCGGTAGTGTCGGTGATAATTACTTTACGCCTTTGTATCACACAGTCCAAGGCCAAATTAAACAATGGTAATAAATGGTGGGCAAATTGTCTACACAACGGAAATTATGCCATTGACGCGTAAAAAATGACATAGTCTCCCTTGAGATTTTACCTTTACTTTTCTCCACGTCCTTTCTGTTCTGAGAGGACCGTGTCTTAGCATAACCTGCCTTTACCGCCCAAGTAAGAAGCTTTGGAATTCAAAAACCAGAAGAACGTTTGTTGTAATTATACCGAGTAGAATTTGATATTAGTAAACCAATAACTCCATTTTGCAATCCCAAAATTAGTTTTTACTTTAAATCAAACTAATGACAGTTCAAAAATGGGAAGAGATACATAGATGTTAAAATTAAATGAGAGGTAATTTTTCGAGGATTTGAGAATAATTCTACATTAGTAGCAAAATTATCAGGAGAACAACGCAACAGAACAATACATAATTGTACCGGTTCTGCCCATGGCATTCTAAGGGGACGGTGTCATTCTACGGAATTACTCTTGCTCCTTCCCGGACTTAATCAAGGAACAAGGGAGATTACAGCGACATGTACTTTATACACAATGCCTGGCGCATTTAGTTTCCTGGTTTAAGTACATCTCGCAAAGAGGATTAGATAAGAATCTAAAACCTGGAAATTTTTTCCTCTAATATTTGTGGGATTTTTGGGGAAGGCTTGAGAAATGCGATCATTTTATTTTTTTAAACAAAAGATTATTAACATTATTTATTCAAGAAATCTGGAAGATATAGCTACCCAAAGAAACTACAGCATTGCCCATCAAATTCTAAGGGGAAGGAGTTATCCTAAGGGGACATTTATGATTTCTTATCGTTTCTTCTGGTTCACAAATCGGCAATTGGAAGAGTGTACGATACTTGAGTATATATCGTTTGTTCATCTGGATATTTGTCATGCACGCAAATCGCTTTATGCTGCAGATGTCGCTGTTACTTTTGACTATCAATTTAATCATATGCTTTAAAGACAATTTCTTCTTGATAGAATTCAAAAACAGTAAGTATATGGTCTGATGCATCTTTTTCCTCAAGTCGGATCTGGGTGGTAAGGTCATATACAGCGCTAAAGATTCACTCTTCTATTCTTTGTTCTTTTTTTTCTTTTTTACTTTTTAAGATCACAATATGAGTAAAAATGATAGACTTATGAAATGTTTCATTGTTTACAATAGCCCTATTTATATATATAAAATTTATCTAAACTGAAATTGAAAACTTACTAATGCCATATAATGAAATTATTTAGGATCTTTTTTTAATTGGCTTTGCTAAATCAGCTGTGGTACGTACCAAGCACATAAGTATGGGCTCTGTGCACCAAAAGTTTATATTTTCTACGTAGGGTATGCATTATCTACATTGTCTACATATTGTTTATCCCAGAGGGCCGGAGTGTAGACAATGCAAATCTACGCGTAAATGCCCATCACTGCTGACATAATCCAAAACCATTATTAGTAATAGAGATAAGTTAGCACATTTATGGTTTAAATTAAAGGGTAAATGTAAGAAATTTGTGTATAGAAGAAGATCGTATACCAATAGCTCATTTTGGCGCAAAATGCTTCGAAACTTGCTGGATTTTTCAACTATGAAATTTTAGAAAACGTTATAGGGAAAGAGTGTAGGGAAAGTTAATGGATTACTAAGATGCGCAATTAGCTTTTCTGTCACTGCCAGCCAATATTTCCGATACGTCAAAACCATCCTAGGAACAATATCTCCCTCATTCGCCCACATTATGCACTTTTCAGCCAACCTCCCACTGCTCTTTTTGCGCACAAATGAATCCGGAGTTTAAAGAAAAGGTGATAATTCTATGACACGCTATTTTCGTAGCTGATAGAATTTTACGGTAGCTTTTATTATGATTTTTCTTCAGGTCTTATTACTTTTGCCAAGCAACCATAATTTGTGCAAAAGTGTCAGATAATGTGAGATTATTTAGTTTGTTTTAACTGATAATTCATAATTGGATTTCTCGTAAAATTTAGATAGTAATAAAACATTAAGATTCTGAAATTCCATTGGTGACTGCATGTCTCTTATAAATATCATAACATGGAGTATTAAAAATTCCTGGGTAAGCAAAATATTTTCAGAAATTTTATTACGCTTTCTTTATCTTAGGACTAAACTCGTGATTTCCATAAAATTTAATCAGGGTATATATCAATGACTACAACTCAATATGGTGATTATCTTGAACAGGGTTCCCTTTGTTCGAACTATGTTCTCTAGTGAATGTCGTATACATTTTGTAAACTAGACTTCCTTTGTCCTCTTAATTTCTCTGTGTAAAGCATGACACAGTTTGACTAAATTCAGCACAAAAGGCAAGACTTTCTTCTCCTTGTAAAACCTCGCTTGCTTTTCTGTACGCTTCCTTGGAATTCTCATTTACCAAGAGTATCCTGGTAAACAATCTCCTTCTACTACTTTTCACGTTTTCCCACAGAATCTTCCCTTGCTACATTATTCACGATGAAGTATTTCGTTACGTTTTCCAATTTGTTGGTTAAGACCCGTCAAAAGACATGAAGTAATCATGAACAATAAGATCCTCTTCCTTGCATCTCATTCCTCGATTTTACTCACGGTAAGGCGACAAGTTTCTTCCTAGGCCTCGGTAACTCATTAATATTTGCCTTCATCGTGTCAGGACTACAGAATCTCTTCAAAGTAAATTATGCTCTATAGAAGGTGTCCTTCAGTATCTATCTTTACCTAATTACATTGGTATCATTCAGCGCGCACTACATTTCTTCGTTCGCACCACCCTTTATGTGTGAGGAAAATGTAACCTTAAGGGCCAACTATCAAGTTCTGAGCTAAGCCCACAAATTCCCTTATCGTGTCGCCTATAAGGGCAACTACAAACAAGCATACCGCAAGTAGCATAGTGTCAAGGATCCTGTCGAATATTCAAGTTAAGTTAGAGAAAATGGAAACTTTAAATCAATTTCGTTCCTAATGGGCCAGAAAATGTGGACGCGGGGAAAAGCAAAAGTTGCAAAATTTTATCATCCACGAAAACTGGTGAATGTTGATAAGGGCGCTGCCAAACTTAGGATGAGAGCGAATCTCTAGTACCTACGTCCCCAATATTTGCGCAGACTTTCTTGAATTTTGTGCCAAGAAAGACATTTTTCCCCCTACAGCGAGATAGTGTAAGTGTTTGATTCGTTGGTTGTGCGGAATATAATAAATGATACTATCAGATGCGACCATTTGACAATAAATGGAAATAGGACAGTGAACGACTGAATGAGATTATAAATGATGTGACTTTTGCTGACACTAACTAGTTTTTGAAATGGTTCGGTACGAACTAGTGATTTCCCTACATCAGTGTTACCTGCAGTTGGGTTGGGGCAGCCACGCTTGAATGGGAGCATACCTGGAAATTCAGATGCATGTTTGGAAATTCATCCTTATAGGTAAGTGCTTCTTTGTAAAATATGTATTCTTAATATTCTGTTCTTTATGACCGTTTTTATTAAAATAACTGTTGGCAAATAATTACCCTTTTGCTGGGAACATGAGGTATTTTATCGCTAAAATACCCTCTAGGCTGGACACTTTTATTTATACTTCCTCAACAGGGCACTGAAGGCCATTTGTTTTAATTTATAAACCAAAAAGATTTATTTTGTGATTACCTGCATTTTTTCAATTGTAAGGTGACATTAAATTTTATTATCGCTTCTTTATTTCTTTATGATTATTTAAAAGAGTGGAAGGCTGCTATATTTTTTTCAATATACTTCAATATAATTATACTTCTCTCTATTACCTTTGTACAGAACTTTTGATTAATATGTGGGTCTCCTTTGCCATTGTCACACAAGCGCTAAATAAACGCGCGTGACAGTGAAAATTAGGCTTTTAATGGACAAGCTTTTTTTTCGACCTATGCAAAAGTTGTGTGCTTCTCTGATGTCAACCGATTTATTACTCTCACGCGCGTCCATTTGTAAGCTCGTGTGATATTCGGCAAGCTTGCTGTCTTATGGTTTTATACTTTATATCTTGGGCTGATATGTATCGCCAGGTAGTCAAAATTAATTGTTTTCATATTAAGTATTGTATGTAAATTACTTCTAGTATTTTTGTACAATTATTATTATTATGTTTTTGACGGTTTCAAAATAAAAGGTTTTGGAGCCGGCGTGTACAGGCGTGCACGTACAAGGTCACTGTGACCTATATACTGCGTAGCATTTCAGGCAAATTTAGTTTGGCGATTCCCAAAATTAATAAAACATTCAAACGATTCAATAAATTGACAATATACTATGGTCAAGCAGCGTCGGTCTAGTATAAATGAATCTTAACACGAAACCTATGATATGTACCGAAAAATTCCTTCCAATTGCATTGATTTTTTCGGGAGACTCATATATTACATATTCGTGCCTAAACTATCCGTAAAGTTAAATATGCACGGTTAGAAATTTTGGTATAAAAGATAAAATTATTTATCCCAAAGAATTTACAAAATTATTTATTCTATATTTGGTATGAGTCCCGATATATTACGGAGTATAGAAAATACGTGTATGATTTTTGACTGATTCTTATAGGAAAAAAAAATTCGTATTCAGTATATAAGTGGTTAGTATTATTTCCATAGGAGTTAAGATAAAAATAATTAGAAGGACGTATAAATTCCATATAATGATGTATACATACACACAACTTATAAATGCTTTATACATTATTCAAACTACAATCATGAAATCTCAGAAGTTATGGGAAAACGGTGCTATAGGATAAATTTATTTATAGTTT
>QYTT01094874.1:44359-55495 GCA_006980735.1 Dasypogon diadema
ACAAGTAACTGGAAATGGACAAGCCTTTCGGAATGTGATGAATACCCTCAATTGTACTAGATAGGTCCACTGTGCAATTGCACAGAAGGCAAGGGAAAATATATTGAGCAAAGTAGTGAAGTTGAAGTTAGGAGAGAGTGGAAGTGAATAAAGCAGTGAAAAGAACGCCTGTTTCCGCATCATCTGGTAGGATAAGTAGCACAGTTTTTTGATTATCAAGAGGTATCCCAACTAACAATTTTAGTGCTCGACACTATGCGTATGTGAATCGCCACGAAAATGTAGTTAAGGCCACGTTATTATTACTTATTTTGTCACTATTATGTATGCTGAGACCTTGTAGAGGTAATCTGAAACTGCTTGGTACGTAGCCGTAGAAACTATATGTATCTAAATGTTACTGATTTTTGATACTTCTAGAATAGTGGTTGGAACTGTTTTGTAGACACTTAAGGGTATCTGCCACTTTGAAGATGTTTAACTTTTGGGATGGTTCCGGTTTCGTCACTAAATTATGGCACTGATCAGTGGTGAGGGCAAAGATTTTTTTTCAGCAACAGATACGTTCCCTAAACCTTATTCAAAGCACTACTCAGTATCTCAAACCCCGTAGTATAATTCGTAACGTTCCAATGCCACTTTTTAGTGGATGATACTTTAGCGTAAGTGGTTTTTGCAATCTTTAAGTCACTGCAACGTTATTGTCCTGTTAAAGCATTGGTAATTTGTTCCACATTGCCAATGAACATGGCAGTCGTTATTCTTTAAGAATTTGAAGAATTAGGTAAAATTACAGAAAATTCAGAAGTTAAAAAACTTTTTTGAAAACTTTTTTCAAAACAAATGATTTAAGAGCAATTTGCAACAAAAATACAAATGAAAAATGAAACATATTTTACATCTTAAAGTCCTAAAATAAGCGATGGAAAATTTAAAAAAAATCATAGATTTAAAATTTAAATAATTTTGTGATATTTTTAGGGTTTTTCTGAAGGGACATGCATTTTTCCGAAGTACAATATCTATTTTCATTATAAAATTGATTCGGTCCGGGTAAGATTTGAATGTGAAGCAGGGCTCAGGAAGGAAAAGGCAAATGTTGGCCTTTGAGGAATATTTATTGCGTACGCGAGACGCAAAGGGAACTGATGGAGACAAATAGTGAAGGGAACAGCTAGGAAACCTTGTGCACAAAAGTTCACTATTACTTTTATTATTATCATAGAAGTGTCCGTTTCCCCAACACCCAGAGGTAGGGTTCCCAGTGAATATCTTTATAAGGAAATATCCCCAGTAAGCCTAATCCACTTCACGTGATAAGTAAAAATTACCTAACATTTTATTTATTTTATTATTTTCTTTATGATTTGATTCAAATCGCAATCCATACAATTTTGAGTTTATTATAAATCAGGATCACATTTGTATGTATGAATTGAAGAAATCATATCCAGAATTTATGTAGAATAAAGTAGCCCGAGGCATATGAACGTAAGAATTCAAGTGAAATCTACAGTCATGCAATTCAAAGTATGTATAAAGTCACGTGCATTATGTATGTATATAATATTAGTATATTATAAACTGAGAGTTTCGTGGTAAACTAAACTGCCACTTATTCCGTCCTTTATTGCACGATTTTTTTCTTTTTTGTTGTCAATATGCATTATGTAACATTTAGGAACCTGAAAACAAAATTCTCAAAAATTTTTTGGATTATAAGAACTAGATTTTCTTGACAGTTTTAGGCTTGATACGTACACGTAACATTCAGATGACTGCTGTAGGGAAATATAATGCTAAACATGCGCAAAGACAGTAATAATAAAGAATGCTCCAGAATATGTCTTTATATAGAAAAAAATTGATAATACTAGAAAAAGGGGGGAAACTAGACCGATAGTGAGAAGATGTTTGAAATCAAGCAAGGAGATGAAAGGAATCGGGCGGTAACGAAGGTCGAAATCGGTAACTAAGATTTGAAATCTGGAGTGCTACGCCGTTTTTTTGAAATCCTACGCTAGAAATCAGAAGTTTGGTGTACTTCACATCAATATTACAGAAGAAAAGTTTTTTCGTTCGAATAGAACATTGCATGTACGAAATTGCGATTCTTTAGAATTGAAGTAACGCTTACATAAACTGATTGTGAACTCTCTTTTATTGGTGTATAAACTAAAGTGAACTCTGAAGGTTGATTTACTTTAATCAAAAGGAGCTTATTACGGTAATGCGGTTGGATTAATTGTTTGGGTGGTGAGGCTAGGAAGCTAAGTGTTGCGAGTTCGAATTTCAGAGGCAGCCTGGGTATTTTTTCGTGATCCTTGCATTTTTTTTGCGAAACCGACTTTTGTTTGTGGAAAACATTGCAAGGGCATTATATATCCCTAAAACAATCAATTTTAATAGTCGCATTGACCGCACTGGGGATTCCAACTACTGGCTTTGGTCCTATGCGGATTTCTGAGAGATTATGCTTCCCGCTTTCGCTCTTGAATAGATCTTGATCCCCTATATGATGTGTGTGTGGACGGACGGTTTTGTCATAATATTAATTAGCGCGATGTTTGCTGGCTAGCAGGTTCTTTCGTGCCATTTCGTAAGATTTCTAAAGTTTATACCTTAGTAGTTGGTAGTAAATCTCTTGGTTATGCACGGGTTCCGGGTCTCATTTTAAATTGGAGAGAACATCCGCCGTGAAATCGTAAAGACAGTCCATTGGGGTCAATTTTGTCCCTTCGTGCACCCTAATATTATACACAATATTATGCCGCGGTTCGTAAAATTGATCCCATGCTTTGGGATTCTTGTCCACTATTGTTCTTAGGTACTCGATTAACGACAATTTCATCGAAGAATATTTGCGCTACTGTGCTTGCTTCCCCGTTAGGTATGGCGTACCAATTTACAAATGTAGTGAGGTTGAACTGGAATGTCAAAACATATTATTCCCGGACTCTGTTTCTTCGAGTGGGCCAACAATATCTAGGTACACCTTGGCGAAGAGTTTTTATGCGACATCTGTGATAACTATTAGCATTTTACTTTGTGGGGAGGCTTTCATTATTCTGACACTTACAATAGCGTTTTATGTAATTTTTGGTATCTGAGCCCTAGTCACTGCGTTGCATTCAAGTCTTTTAGGGGACGCACTATTTTAGAGAAGTCAGGTATAAATTTACGACAATGATTGGCAAGTCCTAGGAAAGATTGTACTTGGCTTACAGTCCTAGGGACAGGGCAAATTTGGACGCAGGCCATTTTACTGGGGCCCTTATGGCCTAGATAAATAACCTCTTTCCTAGAAACTGGCACTTCTCTGGCTGCAGTTTCAGTTGCTATCTCGTAATCTGTCGAATACTTTTTGAAATTTAGTATTATGACCTGCCAGGTTTTTCCCGTAAACAATTATGTCATCTAGGTAGACAAAGCACTCAAGGCCTTGTAGGTGAAATTCATTAAATGCTGAAATGTTGCCGGTGCTGCTTTAAGCCTGAGCGGCATGCGTTCGAATTCGTAATGCCCATAATTTGTACTAAAGACGGTCTTAGGCCGATCTCTGGGGTCAACGAGAACTTGGTGGTAGCCGTTGGCTAAATCGAGGGTGGTGCAATAGCGTGAATGACCAAACTGGTCAAGAGTATCTTCGATTCGAGGTAGCGGGTATACGTTGCCCATCGTCTTTTCGTTTAATTTGCGGAAATTGACGACTCCCCACCTTTTTTCATCGCTTGGTCCCGCTTTCTTGAGGACAACTAACAAAGGTGAATTCCAAGGACTCTTGGAGGGCCGAACTATGCCATTATCGCAATTCCTTTAATTGGTCATTAATAATGTTCCTCTGGGATTCAGGTAATGGATACATTTTCTGATTAGTGGGTGCTTGGTTCTGAACCAAAGGGATACCGATCGGTGATGGCATTAGTGAAGGTTAGCTAGGGAAGAAGATACCGTTATATTCGAAGCAAAGCTTTGATATCTCTTTTTATCTTTCTTCCGCACTGAGAGTATCGTCTACGTTGAGTTCTTCCTCTAACCTAGGGAGACGGGGGATATTGGGTTGCCGCGATCCTCCTAATCTCGAAATAAGTATTAAATATGATGTAGGGCGGCCTTAATTTCGGCGCTTTTACTTTCGTTCCTTTTTTTCTTTTTCGTCTTATTCTTTCCCTTTTAAATTTATTATTAATCTTAATTTGAACTGGAGCTGGTGCTTTATTGCCACCCTATGTTTCCTCCTTGGGAATGAGCTCGCTAGTATTATGTGATTCATTTTTGCCAAATAATGTATTTTTACTTGATATTACTTCGTAATTAATTAATTTTTATTTTCCGTAAGAGTTGGTGTATCCATTTCATCGTCCAATTTTGCTTTTAAAAGGGGCTCGTGTTCATGTTTTATTGACTTGGTATAACATTTCTTATTGTCCAGTGACGTTGGAATTGGTATTAAATTATTTTCAGAGATTACCCGGAGGCGAGTTCTAAAGCGTCTGATTTGTCAGTGTTGTGTCTCTGGACTTTATAATTTTGTTTGTTTGTCTAGTTTGTCTTTTGATCATAGTGGATTACTGTCTGAATAATGAGCTTTGCCCGAAGTGTTTTTAATTTAAAATTATTTTGTTTCAAACCACATTTTTGTTAAGTTTAAGTCACCGCGGCTTCGTCAGCGCTTTCCGCTGGTCAAGACTACTTAAGCATTGCGTGCATTAAGGACTCCAATTATCACTGTTTGGGTTCCCGAGGGAAGTATGCCGTTCACTAGGAAGACTCCATCATATGGCTTGATCGTGTGTAGCCGTTTTGCCCTTTTCGCATTCCTTGGAAGCACAGCCAGCCTTCTCGGAATAAAATGCCTTCGAGACGCGATGCGTTTTCTATTCGACTGCGTTTTTGGAACGCAGCTTGTGCGATGCGAATTTGATTAGGACAACAAACTCCTCAGGATTGGTTTCCGTGCGAGGAAACTTTAATGATTTATTGGAAGCCTCTGCTTGGCTACAAAGTGATTTCCTAGCAACCCGTCATCAGAAAGACCGGGAAGGTTTTTTACAACCTGCAAATTGCAAGAGATGTCACTCTTTAGTTTGAAATTTCCAGGCAAGTCCTTAAAGTTTTTCCAATTCCAAAGGGTGTTTGTAAATTTTATTTCTCCTCAGGATCGATTACCCTTGGGGATTGAAGTGCTTTCGTATTAATGATGCTGACCTCAGCGCCAATATCTACCAGTTTGGCCGTAAAGGCCTATATCTAGTGGTAGCGTATCGGTCGAGGTAAACCTTTGCTTGATTTATGTTGGTTTAGAGTCGGTCCAGGGAGTTTTGAGTCGTGTCGTGTCGGGAACGTTAATTTAATATTGAACACTTGAGCACCATTTTTGGGAACCAGTGGTGGATGTGGGTCGGAATGTTGTTGCTGGCTTGGACCAGATTTAGAACTACTGCCTCTATAATCGAGGATATTGTGCTCGCAGTTTCTGCAGTTTACGCAAACGGGTATGTTCGAGATTGAAAATGCACCCGTGGCGATCGAGATTGAAAATGCACCCGTGGCTTACCCTGTCGATCGAAAATACTGGGGGTTGGTGCCCTGATTGCGGGCTGGTATAAGTTCAGTCTGAATACATAGGGATCGTACTGTCGCTCTGACTTGTAAATTCGGGTCAATATCGAGCATAAGAGGAGCGCTTGAGAATGCTAGTTCCAGGCTTAAGTGGGTTCCCTGCTGCAACTTTTCCATATCAAGAGCCTTGGGATGATTTCATCCAGTGTGTTCGTTGTGATGCCTAGGAGATACTGGTACATATGAGGATGTAAAATCCCGCCTCTAAAGGCGAAGTCCTTCAACTGTGTATTCAGAGCTGGAGCAACCGCCGCACCACAACTGTGCGCCGACAACTGTTTTACGCGTGAGGCAAAGGCAGTGAGAATTTCACAGGGTTACTGGCGAGGCGTAATTAATCTGTTCAGTAGTTCCTGATATGTTTCTCTAGGGCTCTAGGCAAATATGTTCTGTTTATCAGTTCTTCAAATTCCTTGAAGGAAGTCTGTCGCGAATAACTGGTAGGCTTCACCCCTTAATCTTGTGGCCAGTATTTGTAAGAAAGCTCGTTCCTGCTCAGCAAGACATTGCATCGTCTGCTTGCAGCATCCAATGAATGCTTGGAGATATTGGCTCATTTGTGGGGTATCTGCATCTGAAAATAGTGGAATAAGTTGATCCGTGAGCTTAACGACTTTAGCACAGTCGGTCTAACACAGCTTCAAATTCCGTTACACTCCACAGGTTTTCTTCCAGGCTAGTATCCGAGAAATATACCTCTAGCCGATCACATAAAAGCTCCTCATGCGATCAGTCGGCAAGTCGGTCGGGATCACTATTTACACTTACTCTCCCTTACGCTATTTTTACTTTCACTATCCTTGTCTCCTAATTCTACTCTTTTCCTTAATTCTACTTCTTTATTTTCTTTATTTCTTATTTTTTCTCTATTTTTTCCTGAATCTGGATTCTCTCCCACTTCTAAACCTAAAGCAAGCAAGCGTGAGTATCCTGCGAATCGGAGGAGCTTTGCCTTTAAGTGTTCAGTATTTCCCGAAAATTATTTGTTTAGGCCCCGGAAGGACCTTACCGCTGCGGCTTTCCTGAGGTGTTGTTGCTCCATCGAAGTCGCTGCTCCCTTGGCTGTCTACAGCTTGAGACGGCTTTGCGGCTGCTGTTGCGGTTGAATCCTTATGAGGCGTTGATTTTCCCTCGTTGTCCTGCGATGGCGGTTGGCTGTCGCTGCGGCTCTATCCATGGCTGAAGACGGTTGACTGACTTCTCCGTCACTAGGCATAGACAGCTGTACAACTCTCGTAAATCCGATGGGCAGGGATGAAGCCCATGAAAGTCCCTCGTTGGCACAATATTGCGCTAACAAAGAAGTCACCGCTTGCTCGCCTGGAGCAGAGGCAGCTAGAGTTGAGGACCCCGATCACCGAGCTTCCTCAATCCTACCGGGTACGCCAATTTTATTGTTACCCCTCTTATCAAAGTCTAAAATACTTCCAGTACACTTTATATTTTCCAATAATTGCTAATCATTTCTAGTGCAATTTATAGTTTTGCAAATAATTGCTGGTCACTTCCAGTACAATTTATATTTTCACAATACTTGCTAATCACTTCTAAATTCAAATATCACTCCACACCAACTCGCGCAACTCTACAGAGTTACCTAGTTCACTGCGCAGCGTCAAGGTCTCAGGCGAAAGCTTTTTCATGCTGAAAACCGCTGACGCGGCGCTTTGCTGTTGGATTTTAATTCAGCAGCGAGGTGAGTAGATCCACGTTGATTTTTACTTTTTGTGGCAGCATAAATCTAATTTTGCTCTGCTGGTTGCACATTTTCTTTGTTCGCTTGAATTTTTGTGAGAGAAAATCCAAGCAAAGTATGCAACAAAGTTGTTATGCGAGATCAGATTTTAGGTTTACTTTTGCTATGGCTTGGTATATTAGCTTGCGCATTCCTATTTGCTTACTTGGATTTTAATCCAAGCGGGAATGCATAACATTGTTTTCCCGATATATCCAAAGTTTTCTTTCAGGGTTTTAAATTTTATTAATTTATTGTTCGATACCGGATTGAAGTACGATATCGCCACACAGCAGAATTATCGAATTTAAAAATTCCAGTTTGAGCAAAATGTACCGTGGTAATTCCCCCGAGAAATTCTCAGGATATTTTATGCCACGCAGACTTTAGAGAAGATCTGTTAGTCGCTACAAGCGTCAAGATGAAGGAGTGTAACGAAAATTACAATTTCCCTTGCATAGTCGAGTTGATAAAAATGGTTGCATTTTACCTGAAGCGAACGCGTCTGATTTTTTTTAATTTAAAGATTGTTTCTCAAGATATCTTAAAGATTTAGGTTCTGCATCCGGTGACCCCGGGATCCCCTTTAGACTTCTATGGGCTGCGCTTTGGTGTATTAATTGCTGTTCTAATTCCGCTGCGGACTCCTCTGTTTCACGAAGCCATTTCTTTAAATATTATGCTTTTCGATCCAAGCCTGATTTTCTTCTTACAGGGATTTTCAGATCAATTCTGCTGATTTGTCATTATACCAGATTGTGCCCAATACTATCATTGGTAATAGGTCAATCATTTCACCCCGTCCAAGCTCGTAACTTAATAATCTGGGCTAAAAAGCACATGGTTAAAATGCATTAAATAAATATTTCAACATCGGTTATTTCCTAGTTTAAAAACAATCTTTCCCACAAATAATTCACAAGAAATATATCAATAAATGTATTTCTATTACTTTTACCGACTATGCCAACTCTCGTGTTTCCTTATTATATATCATTAATTTGTCCAATAAAACACCTTTAATTTAAAAGAATACACTTTTATTTGACTACGACCCACTACGAACTACACTAGAACAGAACTGCGGACAGAACTGCCCTTCATCAATCTAGTCACTCACCTTTATACTTCGTGCAACGGAAGACATGTCAAGGTCCATGACCGGGTGCCTTACACCCTAGGTCGGCATTCTTAAGTCACTGCACAAGGTACTTAGTTATGCATCAGCATAATGAGTGCTTCATTGACTGCATGCCACCAGCTATAATTCCGGGTAGTAAGCAGAGTGTGCTGTGTGCTTACTATGCGAAGTGAACAATGCACAGATGCCGTTACAATTGCATGTGTCTGACGCTTGTGGAAGGTAACGTAAAAATCTATGGAAGCATATCTTCTCTATTCGTTATATTTTTACGTTGAGCAATGCCAAAAGAGAGTGCGTATCGTATGCTAATTAGAGACAGCATGTACCAAACATGTATGTTGCTTTTGCTTTCTCCTGCTGCATGTTCTTTATTATCAACTGGATGACCCCAGAATGTCTAACCTCATATAGAGCGATAAAGGGATTCACTGTTCTATTCTTTTTTTAAGATCACTGTATGATCTGGGTAGCAACGGTAGATTTTCATTACATAGCATTATATATATATATATATTTTTATAATTCCTTAGTTAAGAAATCCGTGCACCAAGCACCTAAAGCGGAGGTAAAGTAAGATATTTGGTATAGACAAATTACACAACTAACGCCCATATGATGCTACTATTCAGTGCAGAAAAACCTCTTTTTTAATTAGCTTCACTAAATATGCTGCGGTACATAGCAAGCAGATAAGCTACCAAAACTTTACATTGTCGACTGAAAGTTTACATCGTCTACATAGGCTACGCACTAGCTACATTGTCTACACATTGTTTACCCAGCACTTTTCGTAACATTTTTCCATAAAATGCTTTCAGCAAATTATAGAAGTAATAAATTTTCTGAAATTTAGAAAATGTCCATTATCTAACCTTCTCCGATTTCAATCCCTTAATATAAACTCATTATCTATTTGATTAAGTTTCTCTGAATTTTTTGTAATATTTATAACGAGTTTCCAAGACGATGCCATGGCATATACGTAAATGTTGGATGCGGTAAAAACAGACTGGCTTACTTTCACAGCTGGGGGTGTTGTCACATTTAACACTAGAACTACCGAGCTGCTTAAAACAAGAATAGAAATAATATGCAACTGAAAAAGTGCTACGTACTCTCCAACTACGTAGCGGGCTAGCTCAGTAGATGGGCTGGGTTCCAACCTGCGAAATTAAAATTAAAAGAAAATATGGGCGCCACGTGATCTTTTGCAATTGCAGGCTAGATCACGAAACCTGTATAGTAAAAGGAAAACCACTGCTTTTACGTAAATAATCCTTATAATTTATAATTCTTGATCGTTAAAGGAAAAGGTAACAACAAGGATATCACCTAATAAATGTAGCCGCCGTTAACCAGCCACTCCACCATTACACAAAAATCAAAAATATACCATCAATTATATATACTTATCTTATGGGGAAATTGCTCTTCCTTCCACGCGGTCAGATCCATCTGCTAGTTTCTTTCTTTTATGTTAATCCCGGTGACGACCAAGCCCCTTTTCCACCATTCCTTTATCTTATCGTCCTTCGTTTGTATAGGTCCTCAACTCTTTTCACTTTTCAGTTCTTTTCACCTTTTAGTTCTTTTCACTTTTTAGTTCTTTTCACTTTTAGTCCTTTTGACTTTTCTTTTAAGCTCCTCTTAACTTTTTTTTTGTTTGTTCGGACCACTGATCCGCTTCGCTCGATGACCCAGCCAGAAGAGAGCTACCAAGATCGACCTTTTCCTTTACCACTTCGCGCCAGCGCCATTTTCCCCAATATGTCGTTCGCCTGCTTTTGATTCGGGCTGTCTTGAGGTGCCTCAACGTTTGGCGCGGCGATTTAATTTGAAAATTTGAATGTTCATTTGTTTAAAGTTTTTTTGTTGTTGTTTGCACAGAAGATGCTTTTACGAAAATATCTTTTCTTTTAATCAAATATCATAAATCACTCTTGTCCTAATTTTATTTTGGGTTATTTTGTACACTTTGAAGAGGCCTGTTGTTCTTTAACGAATTTAAAACTAATACTTTTACACGGGAAGAAAGATGCTTTTCTGTTTTAGTTTGCTTTAGAATATTAAGAATTGTTGTAGTGGCTAGTTAACTCGACTAGAACAATGTCAGTTACAATTATTTGTATCACTGATTCATAAGTGCCTTACAGATTGTATAAAAACTTATGTTTAATTGAAATAAAGGCTGATATTACCTAGGATATTCAAAAGTACCTTTAATCTTAACACATTGAACTGTAAGAGTTACTGATCTATCCTTAAAAAAAAAACAATCTTCAAAATCCATATTGTGGATTCCACCTAAAAGCTTTCTTCTAGTAAACTTATCCGTTCTTTAGAATAAAGAGTTTTAAAGCGCTCAAAAATTATATAAAATTTCAGGCAATTTAGCAGAATGTAAAAGGAATTTTAACAAGAGGTTAACTATTGGAAAGCAAGAAATCTTTACAATAAGTTTCAATTCAGTAAATAAAATTACTAATAATAATACATACTAATGAAAACACTAACTTTTCGTTTACAATGTTAATCACATTCTAAATTTGTTATGAAATTATGTCTCCGTTGAAAAAGGGTCACGCGAATGATGAATTCTGAAGGGTTTGTTATGTTTAGTTTTAATTGTTGAACT
>QYTT01094877.1:7596-19880 GCA_006980735.1 Dasypogon diadema
CTGGAAAGGCAAAAGAAGCTCGTTAAAGATGCTGCTGAATTTCTAGTTACTAGGCAAATCCCTAATTTCATTCACGAGTGTTTGGATCACGCCTCCGCTCCAATGGATGGAACAACTTTAACTGAAGCATTACATAATAGGGGAATTAATATGAGGTATTGTATTGCTTTTAGATAGATTACTTGGTAATTATCAAAATTGCGTTTTGAAAACAGAATGAAGTCCCTAAAAATTTGGTGTCATATCAGGAAATTATGTGTAGAATACTTTCAGAAAAAGCTTTATATGAACTAAATCGGTTAGAAATATAGTAGATGTGTTTTTTGAGTTATGAAAGCACAAAAGAACGTCTGCCATCTATCGAGTGCAATTCTTCTTTCCTCTTTTCTGTCTTGAAATTTATCTTGAAGTTAGTTTTGTCTACATTTATTGCATTTACTGATGAGTAAAATCAACGTTTAAACACAAAAGCTTTCAATAAGCGCCACCTATTTCCATAGAATACTTAAATAGCCGAGTGAGCTGAAAAATTCAGATCCTGGATCTGTATAAAGATCGGGATCTTGTGTTGTTGTTGCAATTACGCATCTAAGTGAGATCCGGATCTTGAGATCTGTATGGATCCTGTGCAAAAAACACAGCTAAAATATCTTTCCAGTATAGTAGGTATTTCAAAGTTTGAATTTACAAAGACACGTTGACTGCCGCAACTAGCACAAAAGTTTTCCTGAGAGAATTCTGTGTTATAATGCCTTCGTTGTAAGAGAGCTTTTTAAGTGCCGGTCAAAGGTACAGTGGCAATCAACATGTTAAAAGATTGAAGGGAGGGGGATTATTTTAATGCTATTCAAGAAGAGTAAAAAGATCTGCTTTTCTTCAAATCGGAAACTACTTGCCTTCAATTGTTTTTGTAAGTTTGCGCGCTGATCGTTTAATTGAAAAAATAACCGGTCCTAAAAGTAATTTTTCTCATGAAATTTTTATGAATGTTTGATGCTTGTAAGCCTTGATATAAAAAAACACAGCATTCCTTCGCATTTATAAATGAATTGAGATTTTATTTTATATCTCATATACTTTACTAATTGTGAACAGCTTAAAACTTATTCAGGCCAACTCATTTTATGGTAAAGAGTTGGTACTTAACACCTAAAGTTTTCCTTGGCACAAATCAGGGCTGAAAGGATTAAATAAAATAATAATTTGCAGTATATATAGCACTTTCGTCTCTATCTTCTTATAAAAAAATGTAACGTCAAAAAATAAGGTTAGCTGTTATAAAAGTTTGCAAGAAGACAAGAAAGCCTATCCATATTTGTTTGCTTTGGTTTGTCAAAATAGGATCAAGTCAACTCAATTGTAATAGGTAATCTCGATAGTATAGACTTGAAATCTTACGGGATTGTCTTGACCCTTATTATTATTATATCGAAACGAAGATAAAGACTTGGATCCGGAAAAGCCCATTGTGCCACTTAAATCCTTGGAACTACTAGAAACCTAGTTTTCCGAGGTAGTGACGCAAAACTCATGTCTAATGATACTTAAGTATTATTGTTACGAATGTCAAATATTTAATTTCTGAACAAATATTTATTTTTATCCATTCACAGTAAGGCATCCTGGTTCTCTTCCGTCAGGACTAATTCCCTGTTTGTGCAAAACAGTTTAAACAAGTTTTGACAGATTTTATTGCAGCGTATTACATAAAAAATTTCGCAATTTTTCACTTTGCATTTTTCATACAAATTTGACACTAATTCGCAAAGGCTTCGCACAATATTATTGTCAAATTTGTATGAAATATGCAAAGTGAAAAGTTGAAGAGTTTTTCATGCAAGAGGCTCCTGCTAAACCAAGTTACAAATACCCCGAGCCATTATAATTCAACCCTTCGCAAATATAGGGTCAGAAATCCAAAACTTTCAGTTGCATTAAGTGAGGAGTTACAAGTTGCGAAGGTTGCAAAGGCGTCGAAGGCGTACTGTATGTGCATACTGCCTTACGCAATATTTTTAATTTTCTCTTTCTTTTAAATAAACTCTTCCAAACTTAAATTTAACATAACATATGTATATATATTATATTTTGTATATTAACTTTGAACACAAAGTTTTTCTTAATTTATTAAAAACTATGAACGCAAAGTTTCAATAAAATCGGTCCTTCGGGTTGGGGAACATTTTTGTTTTGGAAATTTTAAAGATTTAGGTTCCATGTGCTAGGCTTAAATTTTTTATGAAGAAAATGTAGATACCGCTAGGTTTTTCGTGTTGAGCCAACTGAGCCACATATCTGCGTGTGAAAATTTTGTCGTCTTAACTTTGTTATCTATATTTAACAATTGTTAACTTTCTTATAGCTTGCTTTTGATGATAAACGTTTTCCTTTCAGATATTTGGGTAAGGTGGTCCAATTATTATCAAAAATGAAGACACTCGAATATTTATACCAAATTTCTGTGCAAGAATTAATATTGCGGGCTACAAAGCATATCTACTACTCTTACATGCAGAATACAGATATGATGAATTTAGCTGCAGCTATTAGTCATTTCCTTAACTGCTTCGTAACATCTGGTGCCATAATTTCACCACCTTCGGATGAGTTGCAAAAAACTAACAAGCGGAGAAACAAGCGGAAGACTGGTAAAAGTGCTCTATTAGGAAATGATAATAATGACTGGGCCAACCTCACCCAGAAATCACTTTGGCAGCAAATAAAGAAGGAATGCAAATCATATTGGGATTTTGACTTAGGATGTGAAAGCATCGACCAAGTTATTGACATGTATAAACTGCAACGTATAAGTATACTTCGTGCCTTCTGTCTGAAAGTCGGCATTCAAATACTTCTAAGAGAGTACAACTTCGAGTCGCGTTATAAACCGACATTTAATGATGAAGACATTTTGAATGTCTTTCCTATCGTCAAGCACATCAATCCCAGGGCTTCAGATGCATATAACTTCTATACTACTGGCCAGAATAAAATTCAGCAAGGGTTTTTGAAAGAAGGCTATGAGTTAATAAGTGAAGCTTTAAATCTCTTAAATAATGTGTTTGGTGCAATGCATCCAGAAAACGCGCAGTGTCTAAGAATGTTAGCTCGTTTAAGTTACATCATGGGTGACCCACAAGAAGCACTCGCTATTCAACAAAGGGCTGTGATAATGAGTGAACGTGTGAATGGTATTGATCATCCCTTCACTATCATGGAATATGTAAATTGAATACAATTTTAATATAACAAATGGCGTAAAATATATTTTTTAGTCACACTTGGCCTTATATTGCTTTGCGAATGGACAAATAAGTACATCACTTAAACTCCTGTATCGAGCGAGATATCTCGCTTTAATTATTTGCGGAGAAAATCATCCGGATATTGCATTACTAGATGTAATTTGGGTGAACTGAGTGTAATTAGAGGATATGTCTAAAATATGATTTATTCCAGAGTAACATTAGCTTGATTCTTCATGCAGTTGGTGAATACGAACTTTCTTTACGTTTCCTTGAGCATGCCCTAGCACTGAATATCAAGTATTTTGGAAGAAAATCATTAAAGGTAGCTGTAAGTTATCATCTAGTCGCACGAACGCAAAGTTGTATGGGGGACTTCAGATCAGCTCTGAATAATGAAAAAGAAACGTACGCAATTTATAAACAACAAGTGAGTTCAATAATTAAATAACTAAAAAATCACTAAATTTTGTTATTTAGCTGGGAGAGAATCATGAAAAGACACAAGAATCATCTGAATGCTTGCGTTTGCTTACGCAACAAGCCGTATTTCTGCAAAAGAAAATGAATGATATCTACTCGAATGGCAAATTAACCACAAATTTTTCACCAATTCACATTCAGCCTCCAACAATGGGCTCTGTACTCGATATGTTGAATGCCATTAATGGGATTTTGTTCGTGCAAATCAGGTAAGAAGTGCTGCATTCGCACAAGCGAATATTTGATCGGCAACTTTTTAGTCTTTCTCTATTGTTTTAAAATCACTATTAATTAAATATTTTTAAACATTCAACTGCATAAGGCATATTTATATCTAACAATGCTATTAGTAAATTTCACTTTAAAGAAATGTACTAAACCGTTAGATGAATTTTAGCGGCATTCAAGCTCCTTTGTTTTCAGTCTTGCATTTATAAGTTATGAATATTTTATAAATTTGCAATCTTATACATATATTTACAACCGGAATTCATTCTTAATCAGTAGGAAAGGCTATAATCGATGGATTGTGATTGTTATAATTACATAATATATTTTTAAGCAGTGTTTTGATACAAAATTTAATTCAATCTATTGCGGTATGTGAATAATTCTATTTTCCTAGCACCTGTATTTCGTGTATTTTTATAATTGTAAATACAGTTTATCAGTTTGTTACTAAAAATACTAAATAACCTAAAACGGTTTAGCGGTGATTTAACATTTAATATGCGTGAAGTGGACAAAATGTCCCAAGTTACGTTCACCATTGGCAGAAAATCCAACAAAAAATCGCCCGCAATCTGTGGAAAATTGTCTTAAAATAAGTTGGGCAGTAATTGAGGAAAATTAGAAATTCGATTTTTGCGGCTAATTAAAATAGTTACGAACAAAAATACCTCCGTTAGCTTTTACGTCCGAGCTGCCACAATCGTAAAGAATATCAGTACTTTGTATATTATGATTGCATTTCCAAAATGAAGATTCTTGTCATAACCTCAGCGTTCACTTTCTCGACTTTTACCCAGCTATGCATCGCACGTAAACATTTCTCCGGCAATCAAGAATTATTTCAACTTACCAGATTTAATATTGGGAGCAGCAAAGACCTTATCTATTCGACACTGTTGATCAATTATTGTTAGAAACTCCTTCTTCTGAAATCCCTCTCGCGGGAGATTTTAATATCCATAATGTGCAAAGGCTCAGACATTCTTCTACCACAAGTCAGACAGGCAGGCATGTTGAGCTATTCTACGAATCACACAACCTCCAATAGCTAGTAAATTGACCAACACGCCTTGGCAATTCAAATCATTGCTTAATATCAGCTCAATTTTCCAACTCTTCCTTGAGGCCGTCTAATTCACCAAGAGATTAATATGGCATTTTAACCGAGCTGATTAGTCTGTATTCAATAAAATTTTCAAGGTAATTAATCGGACCGATTGTTTCTAAAGGCGTTGAATACTGCTGTGGAGCATTAACGAATTGCATTTGGTTCGGGAAATACGCCTTTATCCCTTACAGTTATAAAACTTGTAGACCGAGTAATAACTCTTGGTGTGCTGAGGTTTTTAAGATGATGATAACTGCTAAGGAAGCAGCTTTTCAGACCTACAAGGCGAATAAGTGCCCGGAAAGAAGGCAGATTTATATAAAAGCTCGCAGCAAATGCAATTCCACCATTAGCAAAACCAAATTCCATTTTGATAATATTCTGATCAAATAAGAGTATTCACATGCCCTAGAGGCAGTAAAGGTTTTTGATCGCCTGCTAAGTTCGTCAGAAGTAATAATGGCAATGTATATACGGACTCGTTGGAAAAGTCAAATGTACTACCTGCTAATTTCGCTGCAAACTCGTGTCTCCCAGCCACTACACAGGCCCCACCAGTTCCCTTCCTCGTGTAATACTAATCAAGAGCCGCTTCACTTCCGTACGCGTGAAGTCCATAAGGTGCTTGCGAACCTCGACGTGTACAAAGCCACCGGACCTGATAGAATCCTCGCCCCTGTTGCGTAAAAGTTGCGCCTCTGTCCTAACTAAACCTTTGAGGTAATAATTTCGTTTATCTGTTTTTGCATCATTATGGGAACTTTCCCATGTTCAGCCAATTCCCAAAAAGGAAGAGGCATGCGATCCCTCTAACTACAGACCAATAGCAATCACTTCGATTCTGTCTAAGGTTTTTAAAACTGTTATTAATGCACAATTGATGAAATACCTCGAGACATTCCACCTGATTCACGATCGCAAATATGGCTTCCGTTCCGGACGCTTAACCGGCGAGTTTCGACGAGTCGGGGGTGGTTACGTTGGATATTTTAAAGGCCCTTAACAGAGTCTGCTACTCTACCCTTTTAGCCAAACTCACAGCATTTGATTTTGACCCCTCTCTTGTAATTTGGATTGCAAATTTCCTTTCTCACCGTTCCATCCGTGCCACCGACGGTGTCATTTCCAACGCTTAGAATATCAATGCAGGTGTACCGCAGGACTCTGTATTGTCTCCCACACTCTTTTTTCTGTTCATTAATGACCTCGAATTTTATCTAATCCTCCTTTGCAGATAACAGTACCATTGATTCGCGTATTCATTTGAATCAGTTGCTAACTCCCACCGAAACGCTACTGATAATATTCGAACACGCATGTTTGGATCACTCAACGACGACATTAATAAAATCCTCGTCTGGGGCAGGGCGAATCGCGTCGAGTTCAATACATCCAAAATTGTCTGATTTCGTCAATGGGATAGGCATTTCCTACTCTCCTAACTTGAACATCATAGGGATCCAAGTATCCGGCAATCTTAGTTGGACGGATCACATCTTTGCTATTGCATAGAATTCGATGAAATGCCTGGGTTTTCTGCTTGCATGCAAGAAATACTTTACCGTATTTGACCTGGCGCTCATTTACCGGACTCATATTAGACTTAAATTTAATTTACTTATCTGGACGGGGCTCATTAAAAATGAGACGATTATCTCAAAAATCGATTCTCTGGAGCACCGTCGAAATGGTGCTTGTCTAACGCTCTTTTATCGCTACTTTAATGGACCTTGTTTCAACGAAATCTCTGGTTTAATCCAATTTCTTGTAGGCTAATTCTTACGCGTAATACCAGCCCATCGAGCCATCTTTACCCCTTCGTACTCCAGACAAGACCTACCAGAACAGTGCAGTTTGAAGAATCTTTCTTAAGCCGAACTGTACGAATGTGAAACAGACTACCATCTTCTAATCCCCATTCCCACCATCCACATTTTCCTTTCTGCCAAGGCTGTGCCGTATAGCATCATACAGGGGATACCGAGCTCTGGGTTAACCGTAAAAAATGGTTCATGGTTCCCTTGTTCTGATCTTCTAGATAGTAAGCGAGATTTCAATAGGGACATAACCGAAGCAAAGCTCTATTTCTGCGGGTTAAAATATTTATTTTCCCTTCTAAAATGAACATTTACATTAATTATATTATGAAAAAGGGGAGAGGGACAGGACAGAGGAAAGATATTATAGCTTATAACTTATAGATTATATCGTCGGTTCAAGGGTAAGTTCTTTTAGAGCTTTTAACTGACTATACCGAGAAAGTAAATTTTATTATGTGTGACAGGTAATATGTAATAAAGGTAAAAGTAAACAGTTTAAATTATAGTACTAAGAAATAACAACTTCCCTTTGAACATTTTTTTACTTCAAGATGTTCAACGTCTACCTCTAAGGCTAATCTCTCTGTGTAACATCTGATTCTGGTTCAATTTCTAATGAAAAGCACAAGCCAGATGTCTCTAGGTTACTCATAAGCAATGAAATGTCTTCTACTGATTGTGATTTTGATGTCGATGCAGAATATATGTATAATGCGAGAAATTTTAAAATGAGTGAGAATGGAGGGGTTATAAAAGTTTATACAGAAAAATTCGCTTACATGCACTCTGCGGCCAGCCTCGCCGTAGCTAAAGGGTTGAGAATCGCGGATGCATGAGACAATAATTTGTTTCTTGAAAAATGCTGTCGATTTACTGATTAAACGTGAATTCCTCCGAATTACATAATTGTTACAACGCTTAATGACATGTCATGTTACGTATTTCTATTGAAAGTTTTATAATTGTTTGAATTAGTTCTAAGTAGAAATAGCTTTCATTTATATTTTGAATATTTTCTTTCAGCCAAAAAGACATTGTCAAACTTCGGAATGAAATCGAAAAGCATCAAAAAGAAGGCAGTAATCTTGAGGCTTGCCAGGAAACATTAAAGAAAATCCTTTCCTCCGGACCACCTAAAGCAACAGAGACTGACGATGAAAAAATGATAAATGGCAATCCAAATGAAACCAGCAGTTCTCTAGGAGAACAGGAAACTAGCGATATTGTCTCAGTGAGCAGCTGAATCACGTAGGGTTTTGTAGGTATTACAGCGAGGAGCAGCTGGCTACTTCTCGTGATAAAATTTAGCCATATAAACTTAAACCTCTTTTTACGTAATAAATACGTAGAAATCTAGCTGAGTGATAAGAACATATAACCAAAAATTTTGCAGATTCGCTTCAGTTCATAAAAAGGAGAAAAACCTAATGCTCGAAATGTATGTGCAAAACGAAAGTTTCATGACTGAAATTTTATATATTTTTTTTTTTTTTGATTTTAGATTTTTTATTCCATTACGCTCATCCCAATTCTTGCAATTTCATATTAAAAATCGATTGTTTCTATTTAATGGAAACACAGTCAAATTGAAGTTATTATTTATATGGTTTAAATTGATTATAAAACATTACTTAATAAGTCGTAAAGGCCAAAACTACCGTAAGGGTAAATTGATTACACATACTAGAGCATTGAAAGTAAATAATTATTCGAGCGATAAAGCTTGTTGCGTTATTATTAAACGTAAATATTATAGAGAAACCTAAAAAATTATCACTAGCCTAAATTTTTACTGCAATAATTATTTTTTATCTTCGAAATTTGCTAAGAGGAAAATAATTTACATACTTTGTATGCAATTAAAGTGGAAAATCAAATACGATAAGTGAAAATGTGAACAATAATAATGAAGAAAAATCAAGTTAATTAATTAGAAACCATTTGTAGTTGTTGAACATTATGTAGATAGCATTTAGTTTTTAATAATAAAACAGAAGTTACAATTTCAACACATTTGAATTTTTCTAGCTATTTTACACAAATTGCAAGCGCCAAATGTATTTGCTCACGATTAAATGTATAGCATTAGTGATTTGCTAAAAATGCGTTAAAATTAATAGCAGATCATTTTCGTGTGATGGCCTGCAAATAATCTTGCCAAATTTGCAAGTGGTTAAAAGTAAAACTTGGTACTCTACGCCAGAGATGAGCATTCAATCCGTACTGCAACTATAACCTTATGTCTCCATCAGGGCTGTCACCTCGCAATGTCTACACTGTACTGAAAGTTCCTAATAAAATTTGCTAAATTCGGGGTTTGTGTACTAAAACCGTATGGCGATTTTCTTTCTTTATTTTGTAACGAGAAAATAACAAACTTCAATTAAACAGAGAAAACATCAGAGCGATCCCAACCTCCGACGTTTGAAGTCCACACAGTCCGGCTTTACTATATAAATTCCATAACAATTCGATCGTTTTCGAGCTACATGAATCGGTCCCAGGTCCTGCTGTGTCCGTTCTCGAAGACATCTATATTTTTTATGGAGGAAGGAATTTTAAATACCAGGTTTCTGAAACCGTTCGATAAATACATACAAGGAAATTTAGATAGAACTGCTAAAGACCGCTGAAAACTCAGCGGCAAGGACAAATCTCCTAATCGGAGATAAAGGATTCAAACAAGAAAAAAAATGAAGTAATAGAAGATCACGCCAAAATGCATGAAATTATAAAACCTAAAAACAACGGTTTCCTATAAATAAGCCTGAACAACGGTTCTCTAAGAACCTTAAATGACAAGAACAATGGCGTTTGCTTAAAATAATTTGGACCAACGGAAAAGCAGATAACTGTTTCTTACGAAGCCTAGCACATGATGGAGTATGAGTTCAAATTAAAATACGAGTGGAAAAATATTAAGAGAATTTCTTTTAATATATGGAATACGAGTGCAATGATCCTGAGAGACACTCAATTGAGTTAAAAAATCAAAGTGGTGATTGCTTTAAAAAGTTTTAAAAAACTTTTGACGAGGCCGCCACGTGGCGGAAACTAACAGAACTTGGTACATTATTAAAGTGAAAAAAGGGGAAAACATATCGTTTGAATAATTAAGCGAAATATAAATTTTATGAATGGACTGGCCGAAGGTTGGGAATACCCCGCGAGAACAATAAATGTGGAAGAAAGTGAACTTGCTGGTCATACATAACCTATAACCCTATTCTGGAGAAATTGTTGAGTGAAATTGCTGTGTTTATGCATAAACTTATAGCATATAAGCCGAGTATTCATGTCAAACTAAGAAAATACTTTATACAAGAACCCCTGGCATATAGTGGTAACGCTGAGCCATTAATTCGGGCGCGGTCTTCCAGAGTCCCCGTTGCGGGAAAATCGGAGCCGACCTAGAGAAAAAAAACAGAAAACTTTCCTGTTATAAATGAAAAAAAAAAATATTTTAGAGTACATACACATATGATCAGATATTTATAAACACTTAATTATAATTTTACTTTGTAAGTTCCTTCAATGAATTGGAACTTTCGGAAAAAATTCATAAGTTCTTCAGAATGTTCTGGATTCCAGCAAGGTTTTTTAGCGTCAATCAGTTCTACAGTGGTCACATTAAGGCTATTTTTTAGTTTTGTCTTAATTAAATTTAAAGCAGAAAAGTTCCTTTCTGCCGATGCTGTACTGTGAGGTAAAGAGCAAAGTGATAGCATAAAATTTGAAATTTGTTCGAAGACTCTCATTTAGGCCATTTTTAAAATTAATTATTTATGGAATTCCTGAGTTCTTTTAATCCAAAGAAAGTGTACACTTCCGTCAGTAGAAAACTGATTAACATTTCGAACAATAGAAGAACGTGATCGTACTGTTTTAGGAAAACGCTTAGCATCGCCGAAACTTCTCTTACATTCGGCATAAATGAAAATGATTTCAACTTTTTCTTGCACAGAAAGAGCACGACAGTGGCATGGAACACTTTTCAAAAATTGATTAAGAACCTCTCTGCACCAGAGACGCCAAAGTCTAATAATTATCAAAGCGCCTCTGAAATACTATGGGCACGGACCTTGGAGATACGCAACAAACAAATTAAGTATCTATCAGGAATCAAGTATTGAAACAAACCCCAGATATTTCGTGTCGTAGTGAAAAATAGGGGTTCTCGTTTGAAATTTCAAGGTTGCCCCTGCCCCACTCACAGGGGATGGGGGAGAGGGCGGATTTTAGGACAGAAATTTCTAGTCTGGGACAGTTTTTCTTGTATGATGCGTATGTTTCGAGTCATTTTGATTTGTCGGGTCAAATGGGACACCTTGAATACAGTTCAATGAAAGCTATTACATTTCTTATTGAAGACCCTACTTCTCTTTATAAAAAGTAAACGAAATTGAATTAAAAGAAACTTTTGAAACTGACTTAAATATAAAGCGGAGGACGTTGAAGGCCGCAAGTATCTCAAACTCTGTAACTGATGACATAGTTTTTTTAGAGGAATATCTACCGCTTCGGTATTATTTTTATTTTTGACCATTGGTATACATAAGTGTCGTTGACTCATGTTCAATGAATTTTCGGGTTCTAATTCCATCGGCTTCTACAAATGGTCAGTCTTATTTCTAGAAACAATTGGTCCAAATAATTAGGCAGCGAAATGCCGTCCAGTACCGAGAGGAACGTAAAACTTACATGCAACAAAAAGAATAATTTTTTATTTATAATTAATAATGGAACGTTATTTGTAATTTTCTTTTAGTTAAAATTTAAATACTGTTTCGAGTACATTTTGGAGACGGACACCTAACTTGGGGTTGTGCTGGAATCTCAGCTTAGACTGCCGAATTCCAAGGACACTAACCCGGAACAGATTTCCATATTACTTTGGGCTGGTCCTCTTGATTAGCTGGAACGCTTCTTGCAGCCTCTCAGTTCTTTATGCAGAGAATATTCTCCACAAACCTGGCCATTAGTTCCCAGTGGTCTTCGCTCTCCAGCATAAGTTGTACTATGCTGTCTGGTGATAATCTGTCCAACTCCTCTCCCGTTTGCCCATCAGTTGCGGACAAACAGTGTATGCTCGGCGTCGTCTCTGCCATCTCCAGATACGGGCGCTCCGGTGAGATCTGCCAACCTTATGGAGGTAGTGCCGAAAGCATCTCTGTCTGTTTAGATATAGATATAGATGGCCTTTCTTTCCATCTCAAGGAGTCCAATTGGAAATACTCCCGCGATGACGGCCGGCTTCGAAACGCGCAAGCTACCTCCTTTGCACAGAAACTAGGCGTTTCCTATGCGCCTATGGTATTGGATATAATCCTACTCAAAGAACTTTCTTATCAGGGCGCAAATAGTTAAAACTAAATAAAAAAACGCTTTCCTTAATAT
>QYTT01094879.1:0-31029 GCA_006980735.1 Dasypogon diadema
GTGGCTTCTGCTGTATCTAAATACCAATGGATTAAAGGATTGCTCCCTTTAATTTTTCCATAGAAATTTTCTGCTGTTTTTAAGCCTGTCTCAACTATTGGGATACTACCGAAACGTTCTACGGCTTCCATTTTGGGAAGACCGGAATTTTCTCTTTTTATTTGTCCATGCGCTGAAAAAAATGAATTATTTGGGATTTTTAACAACATTTCGATCTAAAGTAATTTTTTTCTTATAGATAGTATTCCAAACCAAATTTGTAGAGTTAAAATACGAATTTCTTCCATTAATACTTTAACATGTGTACCATAGATCTACTGTTGGAAAAGGGCCCTATATGCCTCTCTCATCCCTGTTTCGTTCAAGTGCAAGTCTAGTGCATCCTTTTTACCAAACTTTCTTCAAAAAATGTAAGAAAAAATACGCGCTTGGTATTAAAATAAATTTTGTGGTTCAGGGGGGACAGGTCCTGTTCGTAAAAGGCTTTCTCTGCAGACCCTTAGTCACTTAATTTACAGAAAAACACACAGAGATTTCCTTCTGCTAGTAAAGTGAGAAATTTCCATAATAGAATCTAGAAACTCTACATGCTGAACTTAGATAGAAGATTCCATTCAGGAACAGTTTTCCAAGAGATAAATCAGTGAGCTTTCAGCTATACATTCCTGTATAGTAATGATTTTTAGGTGTCATTAAATAATTAGTGCTAAATAAAACGGAGGGAAGGTCCTCCGAAAGAGAGAGTTACGTGTTATGAATTCATTATTGAAACTAAAATTGCCCAAAAATTGTGGCTCACTTGTAACTTGCAAGAATTATTGACATGAAAAAATTCAGCGTTTGATACTGAAAATCCTGGGACGCCAGTCCCAAACGGTGGCTTTTTTCGTGTCAATAATTCTTAGGATCGTTAAAATAAATGCTTCAAAAAATGTACTATCATTTCAAATTTACATTTCTCGATTCTAATAAATCAATTTTATACCACTTCAGGTGGTTGAGAATATTTGAAATCAAAAATCGAAAAATATTTCACTTATTTTAATTCCACTGAAGCAAGAAATTTGGAAAATTTCAAACGATGGAATAGATAGCAAATTGCCTAGTCAATAAAGGGCAAGATTTTTGGATGCCTCAGTGAGTGTCCGTGGCATGACGGACTAGGCCATAGCCATACCGACGAGATCAGTGCCTTACCGTCAGATCGAAACACTCCAAAAACTCATGGAACCAAAATAAGAGAAATATTTTTCGATTTTTGATTTTAAACCAAACAATTTCATCAAGAGTTCTCCCGTCTTTCTAAAACTCATAGAAGTAATTCTAATTTGTATTTAATGTCTCAGGAGGAAATGCTTCACACTAAGTAGGTATTGAGAAGGGGCCAGACATGGCTCACCTTTGTTAACTTCCCATTTGGAAGCTATTATAATGGGTCCGATTTTGTTAATCGAAAATTTTAACATATCTCCACGTTTTGAGGTCCATAGAGTTCGTCGAATCCATCGTTTTTAGAGAGATGTCTGTGTGTGTGTGTACGTACGTTTGTGCCCAGGAAGAAAACTTCCCCACACCTACCTATTGAGATACTGCTAGAAGAATTCCCGAAATAGTCATTGGATACATCCAAAGACAATTATATCGAAGGATTTTAAACACAGCCTACATCAGCAGTTCGTAAAGGCGATCATCAATAATGTTTGAAGAAAACTTCCCCACACCTAACAATCAGACAGCCGGTACGTTTCGCTGAATATGAAGGGGGGAGGTCATTCAATATATGATACTTCGAGTCATCGGTGGCAATATATAAATTGTGAAATGTTTTTTAAGTTTCATTAATTAATAAATTGAATTAGTATTGTCCCTCCGTCGTTTTGTCCGTGCTCTACTTCTTTTCTATCTCTTATTGAGTAATTATTGCGACAAAAATAGAGAAAATCCTGAAATAATAATTATTTTCAATCTTTCTTATTGCAGTAAAATATAATAATTATTTGCTGATTTTTATTTTTTCAATTAAAAACAACACTTGTGCGCTAATCATTAATATTTTAGTGAGTAATAAGAAAATGTAGTGGACTTAAATGAATGTGCATTGGTTTTATGTATATACTTCAATATCTGGACACTAAAATTCGATACATAAACGAAAAGTCGATAAATTATATCAATTTCAATGTAAATTCAACATTAATGTCTACATGTAGTTAATTACACAAGTAATGCGCATTTTTTCTCTATTTGTAATTAAAAATTAAAATAACACATATAACAAATGACTTCTATTTATCATAAAAAATAAATAAAAATAAAAATCACAAATAATTATTATATATGCCTAAAATAATATAAATCAACAGATGATTTTTATTTGTAATCAAAAAAGCTAAAAAACAAAAATAATGGTTATCTTTAACCAAAAGAATATCAATCATCAAATGATTTTTATTTCTGATTACAATATCAGCAATACAATTATTATCTGTGATTTAACAAGTAATAACACAAAATTATAATCTTTGAATGATTTTTACTTTAAAGATTCGATTTTTTGAATTATTTTCTACAACTAAAATGCAAGATAAGATATTACGGTGTAATATATTCCTCCTGCGCTAAGCATGTGATTATTTTATTTTAAAATACAAAAATAAACATTATTTTCGATCCCTGATAAAAACTACACAATGTAGCTTATTGTAATCTAGATATTGATTTTTCGTAATCCACTGAAACGAATTTGTTATTTTCCGTCTTTATTTTCTTTATTAGGTTACGTTCCCACTTGAGAGTAATTGCAAAAAGTACGTGTATCAGATGGAAAATGTGCGGTGGGAATACGCAAAACAGGGACTGCTCAACAGAGATATCAGAAAGACAGTTAACGTGTCTCAGGTGGGAACACTTGATGGAAAGACTGCCAGTAAATATGGGACAGAACTCTGAAAAATAGAAAGACCTTCTATTTTTGCAGTTTATGTCGAGAGTAAGATCAAAATGCGTAAACATTTCTTATGCAATTAATTGAGTACGTACTCAGCACTTGCTGGAAAATGTCTTTACTTTGCATTTTTTTAAATAAAATGAAACACTTGTGTAGTTTTCCACAACGTTTTTCTTATATTTTCTTAAACTCGGTAATGCGTTTCGTGATAAAATTAAATCTTCAGAGTAACGTGTTACAGCAAGGCGTTCTGCTACACGTATAATTTTTAATATTTTCAAAAAGTGAGCCCATTACAGTTTTTGAATTAAAATCTGTAAAGTGGGGATGAATTTTTTTTTCTCGTCTATCCCATGATGTGGAGAGTCGTTGGATGGGTCATTCAAAAATATTGTGTATGTGTGAAAACCATTTTTCGATTCAGGAATCCGTTTGCGAAATATTAAGCTTTAAAGTGTTAATTATTGTTAGAGTAAAGTGTCCCTCCACCCTGCTAGCTAAACGGTTATTTTCGGATATGTGAAAAAATTCACGGCAGTAGTATATATAACGAAATTAAAAAAAACTATTACAGCTAAGTAGGCTTTACAAGTTTACGAGTAATAGTCGACCAATTAATAAAAAGGAAAATTTCGTACAAATTCGGTTATCAATCTTTATTACAACCGCTTGCCTCTACACGCGGTAGTACTCAAATAGATAATATTTTTTCTAACTTCCCTTGTGAAATTGGATTTTATAACTTTTTTTATAATAAATTCAATATAATTATTGCTGTAACAGCCTTCTTCCTTGAAATCCTATTTTGACTGTTGATGTCATCTCCGTTAATATCTGAGATTTACTATCAATAAAAATTTGGTATCCAATTTAAGCTTTCGAAACATTTGCAATCTGCTATCTGATATAAAAAATGCCGACACTTATTTCTCTGATGGAAATGCTTCCCTCAAAGACTTGACACATTTGCGTCCAAAATAACTTTCAGGTGGGAACGAAGCTTTATAGAATTCTCTTTGATTTGATTGCAAAATTGTCCAGACCACATATGAGAAGTAGATACCATTTTTTCTATTACAAAAGAAGGTCAAAATCAGAGGGTTCTGAAAAATCGCATTCCAAATTTTTATGAATAAAGTTATTAGCAAGAAGAAAGAAGCCGTAAAATTTCAAAGACAAACTACGTTCCCGCACTTCGTATTTATTTATTACATTTATCCCTTACCATTTCATTGGATTAAAAAGTTTTCTATTTTAATAAATCTACCATCAGTAGGTTCGGTTTTGTTTTGTTAACAGAATAAAATAATCATTCAATATTATTATATTTTTCCGGAATAAACAATTGTGCAATTGTGAAGAGATTTTAAGTTTGAAGCATTCGAATTTAAATTATATATTTCCTATTTATCGATTAAGAGATTGACTCTTTCCTACTAACTCTTTTTTGGTTCCTAAAGTATCAAACTAGTATACCACAAGGCTTCATGTTCAGCCCGTTACTCTATCTGGAGTTGATGTTTTAGTATTTTTTAGAGTAGAATAAAAAGTGTTCAAATTTAATCTCCAGACATAAGACTAATACATTTGTTTGTTTTCATTCTATTTGAAGACATCTTTTTTTTTCTATATTACTTGTTGCAGGTAATATTCGTTTTCTAAGGTATATTCTTTTGCCTATTTTCGGCATAAGATAAATGAAAGACAAATTAATTTGAAATTATAGATTGATTACATTACTAACAGAAAATGAAATCTACAAGCACTCTATTACAGATGTATTACATTATAAACAGTTGGACCATTTCTCTTGTGTGTATGTAAAACTATAAAATAATTGAAAAATATTTTGGAATTTTCGCTATTGTATAACTTTAACCCTTCGCACTCGGAATGCCAGAACAGCTAGCGTGAACATTTTCAGCAAATCGAAATGCCAACACTGTGGCGTGTACATTACATATAAGATAAAATTTATTAGAGCAAGAAAAAGGAATCTCTAATTTCGAATTTTTAAAAAAATTTTTAATTTCAAATCGAGATCGAAAAAAAGTGAAAATAATTACCGAGTGCCAAGGGTTAAGGTTCCCACAAAATTAAATAATGAGGTTGAGCCCAACTAATTTATCAAAGCATGCGGTGAAGCCAGTCTCAAGCTATTGGGGAGTAAATTTTCCTTTGATTGATTAACTTAAGATTATTTTTGAATTTCTTATACAAACGTGCATTCTCAAAAATGATATTTTCTGGTTTTTCTAAAGGATCGGAACATTTTTACACCAGTTTCAAGTGTGCTTTCAACAGTCACTACATTTTTTTGTGCATTTCACTACAACACAGTTCGGTTAGAGTTTATATTCGATAACAGATCACTTTTTCAATTCATACATAAATATTAACCACTATTTGTTCACATGAGAACCCGAATTAAAATTACTAAACATAAAAATGAATCAAATGAAAACATTTATCACACCTTTATGACATTACAACACCGTAATAAAGCTATGACCTACCCATTTTGTCGGGTCAAAATCTAGTTTTGCACCTCACTAACTCTTTAGCTGTTCTAATCCTTCCAAAATTGTATAAAACCTACACAAAAATGTATTCCTCTGACCGATCCCAATAACGGTGAATTTCAAACTGAATTTCACACGAAGCCGTATCAATCCCATAGACTGGCGTTGCCGGTTTATCTCGAGTTATTTTCTTTATATAAATGACCTTATAGTCCGCGCCCTGATAAGGCTCATTTTTTTTTTTAATTTACACTCATCTCATCATGGCTTTAATGAATCTTATCAGAAGTAGTCGTTTCAGTTTTGCGTTTTTGGTTACTTTCTTTGAGCAGACGAAAAAATCGCCCGATAATTCAACTTCAACTTTGGACTTTAGAAGTGGATAGTGTTGCTCTGCATTGCATCCATCGATCGTTTCTCCCCATTGCTTTCGAGGAGCCACTACCAGATACATGTACAATATATTTATCTGAGATAGTTCTGTTGACAACACTTATGAATAGGGTTAAAGGTGGGGTGGTTTGGTAATAGCTCTTCATAATTAAGAACAATCTTCTTATCTGGCAAAAGGTGGTCAAAGTCTAATAGGCTTCTGTGAACGAGTAAAGAGGTCCGCGGTTCATTGAACAGGAGCAGACTGAACGGAATTTTTGACTTCGAACGTGTCTTATTATTAGTGAGTACTCACATTCAGAAAGTAAAAGTGGTATAGTCACTGTTGTTTTTTTATATTATCGTCCCCTGAATATATCTCGTGTTTATGATTCTGAACGTCTAAAGTGCAAGTATGAATCAATCATTCGCTGAATCCTCAACTAATGGAAAATCGCTGCTTAGATTTATGTGTGAATCAAAGTGCAATTGCAATTGGCGATAAAACGGATTTCCTGAATCATTACGACACTACGATGATTGTCAAGGATGGAAATTTTGTTATCGAAATAAGACAATTAATCTGATGAGTAATGAATCGATTTCGTCAATATTATTGTGTCTGCTTTTACTTTATAAATTATAATTTTTGTAAATGTCCCAACTGCCTTTCATATTCCAAATTCAACATTTACTGAAGTTCTTCTTCACGAACTTATCTAACCAATTTTAATTCCTGTTGAAGTTATTCAAAACGTGTATTTACAATCAATACTTCTTGATTCAAAAGACGTAAATTATTTCTTACTTAGTACACGTAGCTTGCGAAAATAGAAGATTTCGCAAAAATAGTCAAATGAAAATAAGACATAAATACGTTTTTAATTAAGCTAAAGTAAGTCGATAATGGGAGCAGCCAATTTGACCTATTTTCAGCAAGCACAAGTCCAATGTATGATTTTTGATTAAAGCTGGTCTTTTTATACGAATTTCCTAAAATAGACCTTCTCGCCAACTTTTCATTTACACAGTTGTACTCTATCATATCCTCGGAAAGGAAATTACAAATGTTCAATTTGAAAGGCGTATTACACACAGACATGAGCTCCGTTTTATAACTGGGTTAAATTAACTCTGTTATTTTACGGAGTTAATAAGCTTACTGGAAAACAGATGGCGCTCATTGAAAGCTTTTGTGTTTAAAAGTTGATTTTGCTCATCATAGCAATTAAAATAAACAAAAACGTGGACAAAATTGATATTAAGATAAATTTCAAGTTAATAACGGTTTTTACTTATCTCGGGTTTGCTTAAAAAGAGAAAAACAGAAGAAGAAGAATAAACTCTGTACGCCATAGATCCGAACCGTTTTTGAGCTTTCATAACTCCGTTACCCAAAAAAAAAACACAGCTATGGTTGATATGATAACTTTGTTAGTTTCAAATCTATTTTAAGAAGATTACCAGTATGCTAATTTTAACAGATAAAATATAATAATCGAGAAGGAATATTATTTACAAATAATTAAAAATTCAACAGGGGCCCCGAATCACATAATAGCTGCGTTCTTTTGGCAGCAGAGTACAGAGTTGTCATACATTAATCGTGTTAAATTAACTCGGTTATTTAACCGAGTTAAAAAGCTTACTGGATTATTTAAGTCTTCTACGGGGAAATATATGGCGCTTATTGAAAGTTTTTGTGTTGAAAAGTTGATCTTGCTCATCACAGCAATTAAAATATGCGCTAATGTGGGCAAAACTGACATTAAGATAAATTTCAAGTTAATAACGGTCTTTACTTATCTCGGGTTTGCTTAAAAAGAGGAAAAGATAAGAAGAAGAATTATCCATATACTCCATGGATTCCAACCGTTTTTTTAGCTTTCATAACTCTGTTGCCCAAAAGAACACAGCTAATGACACGGCGGTTGCCCAGCAGGCTGAGGTGCACGTCTGTAAAAGGCGCGATGATTTTTCTGGGTACCAGTTGTTGAGGCAATTCTACTAACAAGAATTTACTAGCGTGAGCCACTGTGATTGTTGTCCAGTAAACAAAAAAATTTCACAGCAAAAATTGTGGCTTGCAACATTTGTCTGGTTAAAAATTCCTCCATCCCTCTGCCTAAGCTGTGCTGTATGTATCGTAAAGTTGCCATTAGCTTGGGTAATATATTTTTCTGGCAGAGCGTTTCAATCTTTACAAATATGATGTGAATTCCCCTTAATGCTAAAACACCACTTTATGTAACATGTGATACATAACTTGGGGAAGACAAAGCAGACGGTAATTTTCCATCAATCCACTTTGTGTTGCTTGAAAATGAAATATTTGCGCAGGTTATTAACATTATCACGCAACGCACAAAGGTCTCCTTTTTATCGCCAATCCCCTACTTGCGAGGTTCTTCACGTATCCAACTATTTTCGGAGTTTCCTTTCAGAAAACCTGTGGTTTTTCTTTCGGAACTTATGAGTAAAAATCCTAAAATAGCTCAAACTGACCCCTTTTATGTGGGTGAGCCTATATCGATAACTCAATATAAAAAAAGGGTTTCCAAAAACGAACCTTGGGGGAAACCCTAGAAGTTTTATTTAGTGCGAAAAGCCTCATTTCCATTGGTTAAATGATGTGCCACATATAGGCGCACTTTCTTAGTCTTAGATGTTGGGGCTATTGTTTACCAGCCTTAAAGAGTGATCTTAAAAGTGGGCAAACATGTATGATATAAAATTGTAAGTATTACAAAAAATAAATAAAATTTATGCATTTGAAATATTGCAAATTATTATCTACAATATATAAAGATCGGATATTTGTGTTGTTGTTGCAATTACGCGTCTAAATGAGATCCGGATCTCGAGATCTGTATGGATCTTGTGCAAAAACCACAGCTATTAATATATTGCATTAAATACTTTTGCAAAAATGTCAAATACATGTTTCAATATACATTCACTCTTGCCGCAGAATACTGATGCAGGATATTCTGTTTATCTAATCTAGATACTTATGTCCACCACTGAACACTTACTCTATTTGATTCAAAGATATAGCATCCACTTACATATATGTCGTAACTGAAATATCCAAACAATTCCATTACTATTTACAAGACAAAAAAAATTTCCTTTGAAAAAAAAACAGCCATTCGTATGGAGCAGCATTGGTGATTCAGAAAAAATTGATGCTGCCCATTAAACCCATTTATATTTTATTTTTATTGCGTGAATCCTTCTCGACTTATTTTTATCCATTTCTTGATCGTTATTGAATTTGCCATTTATTTTCAAAATTACTCTGGGCACATACTTCTCATTAAATTTTGTTTAATACATCAAGTCAATTTGCCACAAATTCATTACCAGTACAGTGCTTCTCACTCAGAGGAAATGAAGTACATATTTATTTTAAAATTTCCAATAATTTCAAATTTATCGGAATAGCAATAATTTAAAATGTATTTCACTCAGAAGTATTTTTACATCATAACTTAAAAGTTGTACAACATGTCGAAATGTCATATTGAACTGTCACTGTCAAGTGGGGGAAATTTGTTTGTTTGGCTTCAAATCACGGAAAGTTTCGTCTGAAAAGTTGAAAATGACTGGCGATAGTGAAATGAAAAGTAATATTGCAGATGAAGATGGATTGGTTGATATCGAATTTTATAGAAATTTGGTTCGGAGTTATATTGATATGGTAATTAGATCTCAAATTTGTTTTCGGTTGTTTTATCACATGAAAACAGGAATATGTTAGTTAATAATCATAATTTACCATTATATTTTATTAACAGCTTCCGTCGATAACGGGCTATTGAGTTTTGACTTCTGTAAAATTTAAATATTCAATTAAGAGGGCGATGTAAAAAGCGCTTGAATTTACAAAGTGTGAAGGAAAACATTTTCTTGGTTTCTGGGCAGAATCATTAAGAAATTTAGAAAATTCTGTATAGATAGCGTGAAAAATAAAGACGAGAGTTCTCAGGTTCTATTGGAATTGGGAGTCAACTTATGTGTACCGCATTTAGCTGATAACTTGTGTTGCTGGGAAACTAAGAAGTTCCCCTATTATTTTCTCCTCTATTTCCTACTAATCACGGTTGGATATTTTCTTTTGCTCCTGCTCCTAAGCTTAAAATCCCGCAATATCAGATAGAACTGATTTATTCATTGAGCGGGGTGGGCATGAGGAACCGAGGATTAAACCGCACTTTTACGAACAAATCAGAAAAACTAATTTCTTTTTACGAAAATATGTAATTCCTTAGTTCCCAAGAATATTTTTAGTTGCTATTAAAATGTAGAAGTAACAAAGCTGTGGAAATAAAAAAACGATCACAAAAGTATGGAATGAACTTTTACAATAGGTCTATTTAGTGATTTTCCCTGATGACTTCGCACAACTTACTGTTTTTAATGACGACACAAACAGACGGCTGCCAGATTTAGTCTCGGTCAGTGGGTGGACCACAAATCGAAAGAATGCATTCACGGTCTGCCTTAGAAGCAGATTAGTATTTCTGTTATTACTTGGTCGATGGTATTGCCTTGTTGAAGGAATTAAGACTACTTGCAAATCGTAGTGGACGTCTTAATTTCAATGGCCCTCGTGTGTAAAGTACTTGTTGGACTAGAAAAATAAAGCATTTCCCATCATGTTTAAAGCATGTTGTATTATTTCTACAGTTTTCAATCAAATTGGAAGCATATGTTTTTTCAGAACACTTCAAAACATGTTATAACTCCTGCGTAAAAAATTGAGGCCATTTCACCCTTTGAAATAGTAACCTTTGGTACGAATGCAGGCATTAATTCTCCGTAGCATTGATTCCACTAAATTATTAATTGTGTTTATTGGAATTTTTGCCCATTCCTGTTGCAAATTCTTCGTAGTTTTACGACGTGGTTCTGTCGCGTCCTTAATACCCGACCGCCTAGCACAAACACTTGTTGTCAATTATGTTAATATCTGGACTGTATCTCGTGTAAACCATGAATTTCTAAGTGGGTTTTCGTCTTCCATGAAAGGGCACATTTTCCTTCTCGAAATGTGTGAATGAGCTCTATATAGTTGAGTCATTTGTATGAGTATGAGACATAAGGACGTACAAATTTCGTATCTCATATGGCACGATTATTTTTGCATCTTTATTTTTATCCGGAACACTTGTAGAGAAACTTAAAAGTTTCGTTCCTTTGCATTAGCTGTGCATTTGTAATTTGTAGACTTTATGCATATGCAAGTGCTGCAGATTGAAGTTGTATCTTTATAATTTCTGCACTGTATCTATAAAAACGTATTACTGTACTTATTTCCAGAGACGGTATCACACTGCACTATTTTGGGCTGAAAAGGTGGCAGTATTAAGTCAAAATGATCCGAAAGATATTTACTGGCAAGCTCAATGTATGTTTCTGTTAAAAGAGTATCACAGGGCTGCACATATAATAAAAAATCATGGATTGGAAAAAACTAATATACCTTGCTATTATTTATGTGTTGAAAGTTTATTTGAAGCAAGAGAATACAATGAAGCAATTGAAATTTTAAATGGCGTAGACGTAGAAGACTTAGCTGCATCACTTCTAGTATCGCAACCATATGAAGCAGAAGGTCACAATATTTGGTTGGAAGAACATAATAGAAATGTAAGTTTTAGCATATATAGGCTCCCCTTTTTCAGTATTTGTTAATATTTTACAGGAGACACTTGCTTCTATTTGCTATCTAAAAGGAAAAGTATTTGAAGCAATGGATAATCGTGCTTTGGCAATGGATTGCTATGTGCAAGCTCTTCAAAAATCGATTTATTGTAGAGAGGCGCTGGATGCTTTGGTGCAACATGAAATGTTAATGGCATGGGAAGGTTTGTACAGAAGTTGTTTATAAATAATCTCTTGCTATTTTTCTCATTTTATTTTAAATAACCTCGCACCTACTTTTATAATTTACTGAAAAGTGTCAAGTGCGAAACCCTTTTCTATAGAATTATAAATAGGCGAATAAAGGGGAAGATATTCCATATGACTGCCAGGAAGGTGTAGAAGGTGTACGTACTATAACTGTTGCATTCAACTACAATAACTTCCAAATGAGAAGTTAAGAAGTGAAAATTTCCAGGATTTGCAATAATCTCTTAGCTACGTTAGGCCATTCACGCTAAGTATGCACGGTTCGAAATTTTTGATTTGTACTGTTAAAAGTGTTATGCTATGTTTTTATTTCGCTTTAACTGCACGTGAATCTTTCTTTAGCACAACTGTATGAATGTGGAATAGACTACCGTCTTCTGTTATCCCTGTCGATTATAGTCCACAGGTATTTAATCAAATTATGCACCGTCACCTGCACTCCACTTCTTAATCCCTTTCCTCCCCATCCCAATTTTACTTCCTGCCAAGGCTGTGCATCATAAGGCATCCCCTGAGCTCAGTCTGTACCAGAAGAAATCCACTTTTTAAAAATTTGATCAAATTTACTTAGACCTAGGGGAAAATAGACTTATGAAAACCTAAAAGTATAGACACCTAACCCTCTGTAGGTTGGTTCTACAACCAATCATTACGTGGAAAACGTGGTTCTTTCACATATCTTGGACCATATAATTGAGGATTAAGTGCTTATAAAAAACATGTTTAGTCAAAATTCTCTTTTTTTCTTAACAGAAGCTGTTTTATTATCCATTTCTGTATATACCTTTATCATTAGTATTTATATCATTTAATAACATTTTCTAAATCTATTAAATAAAAATATATCCTTTGTATTTGCAGAAAAAGAACTGATGCAACATTTACCTTTCGCTCAGCAGTGTTCAGAAGCCGATGCAAAATTAATTAGGAAATTATACGAAAGTAAACTTAAAAAATATTATGATTCCATAAATCCTGTAATACTCTACAAAATTTAATGGGGCCTTTTAACGAAATTTCCATTTTATTAGCAAACAAATGCAGAACAAACGCCTATTGGAAACCTCAATACTTTGCAATCTATAAAAGAGTTGACTGAAAAAATGAGAAGGAGCCGATCTAATGAAGTCAAAATAAACAAAAATTTACCATCAAAATTGCTTACTCCAATTCAACCGTCAGCAATTTTATCTCCAGCAAATAAGTATGACATGACTTTTAGAAATCACTTCACATTCTTACACATTGTTCTAAAGGATTCTGCAGGACTTGAAAAATACTCCTTCGTACTCCCTTCAGAATAGCCTCTCCAGAGTTTCATTGACAAATGACAGTAATCGAATTTTAGAGAATAGTCAAAGAAGTAAGTTAGGAACCGATTGTCCAACAGCTATAAATTTAAGTTCTTGCCTGGTTAGAATTCAGCGGAGTGTGGACTTAATGGCTGCTGAAGCCGAAAAATTATTTTATGATTGTGAATATAGGAAATGCTTGAAAATTTTGGAAGAGTAAGTCAACTAATTGCTTCTAAGAAAAATTACCAATTATGATTTTTCAGGTTATTAAAAAGGGATCCATACCACAATGGTGCACTTACGGTACAAATTGGTTGTCTAGTAGAATTAAAAGATTTTAACAGTACGAAAATAACTTTTAAATGAAAAGCCTCAGAGATTTAATAGCGTTTAATTGTAGAATTGTTTTATGTAGCACATAAACTTGTGGACTTGTATCCAGATAAAGCAATTTCATGGTATGCTGTTGGCTGCTATTACGATTTAATTGGAAAGAGTGATCCAGCGAGGCGATATTTGTCAAAGGCTACGTCTTTAGATCGCCTATATGGTCCTGCTTGGCTCGCCTATGGCCATTCATTTGCTAAAGAAAATGAACATGATCAGGTGAGATTAATGTAAATATGTAGAGGGTTAGTGGAATCAAAAATTCGTTTTTTAAGGAAAATTCAAACAATTTTTCGTGCTTGAAAATTAGATTACACTACACTAAGTTCCTCGTTCGACTGATATGGACTAACAAAATCCATTCAATAATTTTTTACTGTAGTTAGAGATATTTTTAATGGGTACTGTAATGAATCGCGAGAAATTGCTTCAAGGAATACAGTCAAATGAGCAGCAGCTGCTAATGAACCTGCACAATTCACTATAGTTCACATTTGGGACCTGCTACAGTTCACAGAAGGAAACACTGCCAAAGGCCTTCATCCTTTCCTTCACGAACCCTACCCATTTAACCTTCCCCTCGTTTTTACAAATTCTACAGAAGTCACACAGATGTTCCGCATGCTTTCCTTAGAAGCCCTGTACAATAATAATGTTTCGAACATCATTGCTATACAATCTGAACGATACTGTGGTCAATCTCATACTTTACAGACTTATCTGCTAGAGGTAGACCCATGGCTGAACCTTCTCTGTGCAAAACAGTTTCGTTCACGGATGTTTTCGAGTACTCAGGCACGTAGAGTTATTTGGTGACGAGAACACAAAATGAGCTATGACATTGTTGGACTAATTTGCCTTTCAAATTTGATTTTGAATTCTTATGGGAAGAGTTGCAATTTTATGTTATCTCATGTTTAAATCAGTGAATTATTCGTTCTTTTCATCTGAATCAGTATCTCCCCTTGGGGCTAATAGTTTTTAATGATTCTTTTTTGGAATTTATCTAAATTTTATGTACTCTTAGGCTATATAAGTTTTATCCTCCCCTGACTTATTTTTTTCCTATAAATGTTTTTATTTACGCATTTTCACATTTTTTTAAAAATATTTTTATATTTTGAAAAATCTTCATTGTAGAGTGTTGAAATTCATACTAGGCCAAGTATTCATGAAATCCTTTTACGGAAAAATAGTTGCATGTAGATTCGTAACGTAGAGTGCGCGCTATAAGTAACAACACATTTCGGAACAAATTCTCAAAGGGGTTTACCCGTAAATTGCAAAATCTTCAAGGTTCTCTGATTTCGATAATTTTTAGATATAATATGTGGAGTGGCTCCCTGATATAAATGATAGAAGTAATGAGAAATACATGTAGTTTGTTATCCAGGAAAAATTATAGGCACAAAGCTGAAAGGAAAAGGTCACACTAACACGACATAAAGTCTGTAAAATGCAGCATTTCTAGTGCGTTACATTAGTGTCAGATCAGGACATTTTTCCACACCAACCTTTTTCAATCTCAATACAGTAAATACTGCATACTGCATTTTGCAGACTTCCTAATGCAGAAATGTGATCGCCGTCGATATTTAATTTAACCTGAGTTTTGCAATCGTTTTTCTTTTTTAAATAAACTTCTTCGTAATTATTAATTAATCCAATTCCATATCTCAACAGGCCATGGCAGCATATTTTAAAGCCACTCAGTTAATGAGAGGATGTCATCTTCCTCTACTTTACATCGGAGTTGAATGTGGTTTGACAAAAAATTTGGAACTTGCAGAGAAATTCTTTTATCAAGCTATGTCCATTGCACCACTCGATGTCTTTGTTTTGCACGAGCTAGGTGTTATTAAATTCGAATATGAATTGTAAGTACTTTCGATTGTCAGAAAATTCAAACTGGTAAAGAACTCAATTTAGCTATAAAGGGGCTGAAGAAGTCTTTCGAACCACAGCTGAAATTATCACAAACCGAGCGAAACACAGTAAAGAAGCTATATCACCTAGATGGGAGCCGCTTTTCAATAATCTGGGTCACTGTTGTAGAAAAAATAAGAAATACAAGGAAGCTCTCGAATATCACCAATTGGTTAGTTAAATGCAGTAAAAAAAAACACTTTCAAGAAAAAATGCTTTTATTTCAGGCATTGCTTCTAAAACCTCAAAAAGCTGAGACATATACAGCCATTGGATTTGTTCATGCATTAATGGGACACTTAGAGGAAGCAATCGAATATTTCCATAAAAGTTTAGCCCTAAATCGGGATTGTGTTGTAACGTCAACAATTTTAAAGACTTGTATAGAAGATTTAATGGAAGAAGACTCAATGATAGACAACATTTGCTCCAAAGGTAATTAAATTATTATCCGTGCTGTTTTATTTATTTGATTTGATTTATCAGCGTATTTAGAAATTTACTCAAAAGCAAACATGATAAATGTAGAATATCATAGGAATTTCTTTTTTTTTTTTTTTTCGTCACTTATATCTAAATAGATCATCCTACAATATCTTGGAATATATAATAATATAAAACTTTTACGTGTCACTGGTATGTGGAATATCTTCGCAATATCCCGTTGTATTATTTGAATTTTATTCGAAAGAAATCAGTTAAAATTGTTTTTCACACATTTATTAGAACTGGAATTTCGAAGTAATTTAAATTTTTAAAACCTTATTTTTATTGATTTTAAATTAGCGTGAATTGAGTATTCAGAAATTAAGATCTGCGAGTTTATTTGTGGCTTTCGTGGTTGCTGACACAAGTCGACCGAAAGCAATAAAGGAGAGAAGAATATGAATACGAATGTATACGCAGGCTTATCTGCCGCATTGGGGAAGTTCCAAAGTTATAACCTTTCGTTCGTCATATTTCATGAATGTCCTTCGATTGCTGAAAAAGAGGAGCCAAAAAGATGGGGGAAAATGTGAAAAGAGTTTCTCGGGACCTAATCTTGTTTTAATATATTAATTCTGTAATTTAGTTCGTTACAAAGTTGATAACAACTTGCAAATGAAATAATTAGAGAGAGAAAGATTGGTGCAATATGAAATATCTCTCAGCACTAGTAAAGAGAACAGCATTCCATTACGAACCCGAAAGAAGAATACGCATTTCCCCCGGAGAAGTAACATGGATTAATATTATGGATTGCTATTAAATCAAGCTCTGCCTAAGGAGTAAATTATAAAAATAAATTTAGAAATTAAAACGTAAGATACATCTTTGTATATTTTTGCCTAATATTTGCGCGAGTTGAGTTTTTCTATAATGGCTTAGGATGATTTGAAATGCGCATGATAACTACTTAACGTGGAGCATGCAAAACCAAGTTTTTAAAGTAGTATCTTTTATGGTACTTATAAATAAGATACGTTAAACACCAAGTTAATGCCGCGAGAAAGTTCTTTGAAATTTTGTTAAAAATTTGTTTCATTTATTTTTTTATAAAATAACAAAAAATTATTAAATTAATAAAAATTATTTGATTTCAGAGAGCAAAGTTCTAAAATCACCTTCCAAAAGGCCAAATCCTGTCGAAGAAACACCAATGAAATTAAATTGTATAAAATTGAAATTTGATGATTACGATGCTTCGCCAACGTCGGATACTGTTGACAACAGTTGTGATATGAGTGTTGACGTTTAATTTGTTGTAAAGTTTTTGGAATAAATATTTTTATGAAGTATTTCTTATTATTAAAAGCCAAATATAGAGTTAATATTTTATTCCTTCTTTAACACTTATTACTTTAACTCTAACGAACCCATCGCTCTCCCTGCGCAGTCACCTGAAAATAGAAAAATTAGGGACGGATGAGTATTACAATAAATACTCAGTGGGTGGATACGCCCACACACACACTCTCATTCCGCCCTTGGGCTTTGGGCCTCCTCCCTGTGTTCGCAACATATGCTTTGGGCGACACACGCCCCACAGGTGGATTAGTCGGTATGCGCGAAGGGCTTCGGCAACTAATGCCCCACAAGGTCATGCTGGCAACATACGCCATTTGACCATGTGGTTTAGCCTTCACGGATACGAGGGGTAACATATACCACCGACCAATCCCACGGACGACAAACATCCCTGAGGAGACCGCGGCCCAGACGAGGGGAGGCACTTCCACCTTCACTACGGTTTTCTCTCAAACGTTACACCACATATTTAACTAACTACTATAAATACTTTCAATTAAAGAATCTAACTACTCCAAAAATTAACATTACAACACCACCCACCTGAATCCTTAGTTTTCTTCCACTTAGTGTTTACACTAATAATCAGAACTTCACTACTGCACCTTCACTCACTGAATGAAGGATGCGTTTCATAGTTTGGCCGAATAACCTCAGTCCCTTTCTTACGGGACCCAAACGAGGTTATTTGGCTGTCTACTTCTTACCTGTTTTAAAGCATCAACATGCCACCGTCGCCAGGATTTTATGACATACGCATTTCCTAGCTAAAGGCTGGCGCCTTTAGTTGAGTAAAATTTTCTAGATTTTACCTAATTACGACCTGAACTCACTTGAGTGTAACATTATTTTTTTATTTCTTATTTTTTTACAACTTCATTGCTTGAAAAATGTTACGATTTGCACACTTCTATCGGGTATTCTGACACAAATTATAAAACAAAACAAGTTAAGAAGCTATAATTGGTTTAGACCAATCATGTTATACCCTAGACGTAGGGAAGAAAGGAAAATAATGCGTTTGTAGTTAATTGTCCGCGGCTACTTATTCTTACATATTCGCAGCTGACCTTCAAATCTGCAGGCAGTCCTACTATCCGCAACCTGTCGACGCAGTCGTGAATATTCTGTTGACCTGTCCGCCATATTCGACCCAACATTCTGAATCTCCAAAATTTGACTCCAGATTCAAAATTAGCGACCTCTAAAAATCCATATGGACTTATTTTCATGATGATCGAGAAACTTTTGAAAAAATTAACATTTACGACTGCCATATTTGATCCGCCATATTAAATTCTTAAGCGTTAGGATTAAATTCGTAATCATCAGCCCCAAAAACTTATATATCCGTCATTTCGCCAACATTTCATTTAGAAAATCTTGTCCAGCATATTGGATCCGCCATTTTGAATTTAAGAAATCCCACTCTGGATTCGCAATCAGCGACCTCGAAAACCTATATATGCATATTTTCATGACGATCGCAAAAGATTTACATTTCCGGCTTTAAAAAATAAAATTTTCATGAGAGTGCCGAATTTTATCCATCTACTTCGAAGCGTTCTCGTTTTAGAAGGAAAATATCGATTTTTTATTTGACATAGCTGTAGGTTTCATATGGTAACACTATGGAGGAGTTGTCCAAATTGGCCCATTTATGAACTGGATCTTTCATTTTTAATAAAGTATCTGTGTACCAAATTTCAAGTCTCTAGCTTAAGGCGTTCTTGAGATAACTCGAGGGCAGACAGACAGACAGACATCTATTAAACAATTTCTTTTCTTATCGCATTACTGGCAATGTAATTTATTTCTGTGTATCATGAATATTTCGATGCGTTACAAACGTTTGCTCAAAGCTATAATAAGCTGCTGCCATAGAGAAATATGTGTTTATTTTTGACTGCAGAAACTGAATCCTACAAAATTGGCAGCATGGGAATCGTTAAAAAAATATTTAGGAACATCTTTGGAAATCATAAGAGCCTAAATTTTGAAGAAATAATAAATGATACGCTTCAAAATTTCCAAAGATTAGGTTGTTTGATGAGCCTTAAACTTTTTTCATTTTCATTTAAGCAACTTTCCTGATAACCCAAGACTAGAGCTAGTAAGTGAAGAGCAAGGTGGAAAATGTCATCAGCATTTGAAAGAAATGCAATGCTGGATGTTATAGCGTGATCATTCAAACAAGGCTCACAAGGGGAAATCGCCCCACAGAAGCTTCCATGAAAGGCAAGGTTTCAACAAGGTATCAACCACACACTTATTTTTTCTTTCGACTTTTTTTTCACTAAAATACCGCAATTATTGTGTAATTTTCAAAATTTTGTATTGTGAAATATATTCATGTGATAGAAAAAAATCGAGTTCAAATTCGTAAATAGGCTATAAAAGCCGAGAAAGAAAAAAGCAGTTTTTAATTTGCAGGCCTGTGTTCGTATCCGCTTTTGGTTTGCATTCTAAAAGCACATTTAAATACAAAAAAGCAGAAAATAACTTTTTTTCTGAAATTCGTAATTTGGGAACAAAAGAGCTAAATATATGAGAGAACTTCTTCAGATATTTTTTATAAGTTGCACATTCTTCTTGTCGTCGGCTGTCAACATAAGATTGTCTGTCTTCTTCACTTAGAATTTTACCTAAAACAATTTTCGCAACATTAAAACCAATTAAAACTTTAGTTTGAGAATCTGTGAAATGAAAACAGCTGACATTCAGTGCAATTTACGCAGCCGCAAATTTACTATCAAGTGTGAGTACTCTCTTTTGCCAAATGGAAATGTACCGTTCGTGCGTAAAGAGAAGATTGTCTGGAGACTAATTGTTTAATTTTTTGATAAGAAATTCGGAAACAATAAGTAAATTACACCATGCCCCATGCACCACGAAAGAACATGAAGTCATCGGCAACAGAACCCCATTTCTGCGATTTAATATTACAACTTAAAATTTACCTGATTTCTGCACTACGATTTTCCTCTTCTTTCGCTACACACCCCATCGCCATCACTAAACAAATTCTGTTGTGATTTAAGAAGTTCAAACAACCGTAGAGAAACGGCCGTGCAGTAGGTGGGTTGCATGCGAAAGAGCACATTTTCATTCTCTACGGTTCTACAGAATCTACAGACCGTAAGGGGTACGCTTGTTTTCCACGGGCAGTTGGAGCAGCCGCCCTTCGTTCCAGAGCACTATAGCAGCTGAATTGCACTTCCTTTTGTGTGTCAAACAGAAGTTGCCACTTTCATCCAGATCCAGCCATCCGTCAACGGTTGTAGTTGGTCGACGTCAGTCGCATTTGCTCCTTGCTTAAGTTTGGTTGATTTTTGAGTGGTCAGGTGAAGTCGAAACTAGTGACGGTAAGAATTTCTTTTGTAATCTGCAGCTCGAAAGTTGTTGAGCAGTGCACACGAGCAGGGGTCGTGTTGTGGCCAGAGTGGACTATAAAATACAAGAAGCAAGAACCGTTAAACGGGTAGTTGGTAGTTGTTCCATTGTTAACTAAATATTCGAAAGAAAATGTACTGAATTGTGGCCGGGCGATATTTCCACTGAGACGATACGAGAATCGGGAGTAATCGCGACATTTTACAGTTATCCTTTATTCCTTACCAGTACATCCTCGTCTGAGCCCCACACCCGGCTGACTCGCAACTCGCATCGCAAGGCGTTTCGTCGAGATTTCAAGGAATTTGATGTGCGTAACGGGACTCTAATTCTAATGACTGTCAAGAAAAAAGTTATTCGTTAGTTTTGTACTTTGTTTATGTAAAAGAAAAACGGACATTTCGAGTGAAGTAAAATGCTGAAGCCGAGACATTGCTCTTAGCAAGAAATTCGCTTTTTTGCAAGCAGTTGTGATTTGTGAACGAGCAGGAAAGGCAAAGGGCTTGTAGTCGAGAGACTGGACCTTCTCTCTTGTGCTCTTCGATTTCACATAAAGAAGCCGCAAAAGCAAATTTAAAAGGAAGTAAATTGCGCGTAGTGTGCCGTTGTCATTATTTTTTTTGTCGTTTTTTCTCTGTACCGCTTCGGGTCAAGGTAGTTAGTCGCCGGATGGACAGGATCCCCGCCACCATCACATGGTGACTTTTCCATATTTCCACTTTGTGTCTTCCTGATAATTCTAATCTCTGCACGACTCAGTCCCACCCCATTCATCCATCATTTATATAGCTGTAAAAATCGTTTTCGGCTCATTCATTGTTGTTGTTGCGATTGTCATTGTGTAACGGAACAACGTGGTTTTTCGGAGCGCAACTTTCTGCATACGCCTTTTCTGCAAAGTGCACAGGCTCTCAGTGCAGAGACTGACGACGGGGAGTTTGGCACGCTGCACGCACGCCCTCATTCTCTCGGCTAAAGAGTGTAGTGAAAGGAGCTTCTGCAAAGGACCGCTCCAATCGAAACGACGACTGATCCACCAACACATCCGCCAACAACGGACTGTCACCACACCAAATCATCCGCCAATATGCCATCGCTGCAACAGGTACGTTCATTTAATTTTCGCGACTTTGTTTTTCCCCTGTTTGTCCTTTTTTCAGCCCACCCACAAATAGTCCTGTGTATGACTGCTCTGGTTTCCTCCGAGAGGGGGTCCTCTGGTTAGTAGTGTAGACAGAGAGTGGTTGTAATGATTGGCATGTCTGCAAAAAAGACTGGCACTGGGTGAAGGATGAGTGGTTACGGTTGCATTGCAATATGCATTCTTGGTCCTGGGTACCACTCGGAATCGTACGATTGAAGGGCAACGGATGACGGTGATGAATGATGGCGAACGGGGGCGTTGGGTGTCGGGTGGGCATGCAAATCATTTGCAATTGATTGTAATTTCGCCGATTTGATTTCATATAGTACTACTCAGTGCAGCCGATCGCTTTTCGATGTTCTCATGTTCACATTGCAGTGAGTAATTGCACAAGGGATGATTGCCTCGGTGCAAACTTTGTAGGCCACCCACACCCCCAACGAGTGAATAATTCAATTTTTGATGACTTTCCGTATAAAATGCGCGTACCTCATTCAAGTTCAATTTGGTGAACATTCTGCATCGGTTCGTTTTCATCAACTTTTGATTCAATTTGAGCCTAGCAAATTGCATTTTCGTTGTTTGGTGTTGATATTAATGTGGTTTATTAAAAAATAACTTTCACTTTTCACTTGGAATCCTACTTTATGAGATGTGACGCGATTATGTTCTAACTTTCTAATAAAGGTTCACACAAGGGAAATCAGCTATAAGAAGTCATGTCGGGTTGGTTGACAAGGGGGTGATTTTGACTTAACAACAGGTCCTGTCGAATATCAACCTAAACTCGTAATTATGGGGACAATATTCTTAATAGTCATCTCTGTAGCTGGCATTTATATGTTAAGATCCCCAGTTTTTTTTATAAAATGAACATGCATCTCATAAACAAATCCTATTATTGGAGAAGAATTTAGCAGTCTCAAGTATAAAGCAATGTCTCCCGGAATCTTTTTTTTATTACATATCCTTTGTTTCGTTAACATTGTGTAATCGAAAAAATGAAGCCGTTGTTCATAGTTATTTGATAGCCGCTTCCGGCCGAAATTCCCAACCTTACAGTCGCTTTTAAAATTGGGTAAATACTGCAACAAACTCTCGGTTATTACGTACTGTTTTTCAAATAACGAAAATTTTCCTATAAGCGTTATTTTACTGATTATAACCAACTTCGGATATAACGATTTTGGTACATTTTTCGTGTTCATTATAACCAGACTACTGTCTATTGTATACATATATATTACGTAAGTATAAGTTTTTCAACACATATTTGAAGTCATCCTTGGAAAGTCTAAATCTTTGCAGAAGGTAATTTTTTATGTATATAATTTAATGTGTACAATTATCTTTCTTCAAATACAAGTTATTCATATCCAGAAAATTCCTTGTACCATGTAAATTCTTCCTTTTTCTACGTAAATTCGGAGTCTCGTCGTTGTTACACGCTATTCAAAATTAAATGTCGCGACAAGGACATTGTTTACTTTGTCACTAACTTATTAATGAATAAATTTTAATCACTTATTTATAATTTATTCACAAACAATATTTACCCTACACTCATTTGATCATCCCTCATGACATGCTTTTTCCTTTCTAAGCCTGTTGGCAAGTTGTTATATTTTCCCACCAATTTTGTTAAGTATTCTTTAATGATCCATTTCTCGATTAAGTTCTTCACCATGCCTCCCCCAATGGTGGAATATGGTTTTGGACCTTAGAATACTATAGATAACCCCTGCTTTGCTAAGTCGTCAGCTCCGATCCTTATGTGTCCTTTAAGCCAGCAAAGTGACCTCATTTTCTAAAGCACACTCATTGAGTTTTTGTACGCATTCCATCGTTAGAGATGAATTCATTACCATCCGATCCATGCATCTAACTGACCCTCCTGACCCTCTTTTAAGTAGTCCAATGCATAAAGCAAAGCCAGCATTCCTGCCTGATAAACGGAGGTGCATCTCTCCAGCAGTACAAATTTAAGTCTTCCGAGGACTTATCTTACCGGTAATCATAGATCCATCTGTGAATATAAAAATATTCGCCGGTCTGGCTGTGAACCGTCACTAATAAGTCTTGTCTTTCGATTATCCTGACTCGTTTGAACTTGTCTTTGGGCATCATGAGCCCATTGATGTCTTGCATGATTCTTCTATGTCCATATTCAGTTCTTGACGAATGCCGTGTACCGCTTCTCTGAATCCAAACAAAAGGAATCCAGCTGTGGGAGCCCCGGCTAAGTTTCTAGCTCAGCTCTGAGTGTGGTGCAGAAAGCGACCGTAAATCTTATGCACGCCATCCTTTGCACCTTATCTAGTTGCCGCTTAACGATAAACTGGCATACCTTAAGTCACCAGGCCACCGATGCAAATATCAAGATAGATTTAACCACCATATCCAGTGTACTGATCGCGGCCAGATGTTACCACCAACGCCACGTTTCCCGCATAGCCAATGACGTGGATTCCCGCCTCTTCAAGTGTAGGGAGTAAGGAGTCAACGTTGATATTCCACAGGAAAGGGATAACATTCCTCCCTGTGGACACCCGGTTGTGATCCTTCCCCTAATACTCACGTGACTGGTATGAATCCTGATTGCCCTGTTCCTCAACATATCCATCCACCTTACCACCACCGGCTTAACTTCACGTCTTAGCAAGGCAATTTCCAGATTTCTATAATAAATTTTGTCGAAAACACCTTCGATGTCCATCAAGGTGATCAAAGCAATGCCTCTAGAATTCAGTCACTCTCACTAGCTGGTGAAGCGCAGATTTCAATGATTTCCCAGCCTGCTATGCATGCTGGTTTATATTTAAAGAATACTCCTCCAGCGTAGTGCACACCAGGTAGTCTATTTCCATTGTTTTCAATAGAAAAAATGTGGAGCTAGCCGGTCTAAAGGATTTCGCCTCGCTGTAATTCCTTTTGCCTGGTTTTGATCTCCTTTGTTTTCCATGACCATGTGGTTACGCACAGTCTAACATCCCTCCGAAACGTAGCTTCCTGGAAAATGTGCCTCTATTAAAATCCTGTTCGTCTCCAATGCCTTCATCATTTTTCACTTTTATTTCAAACAAGTTGAACTTTGCAGACAGGGTCCTTGTACCTGGTGACTATCTTCTGTAGTTTATTAACTTTTAAGACAGTTTCCATATCCAAACAGAAATTTCTGCACGACTCCTTTTTTCGTTTTTGTAGTGTTCTTTTCAGTTTTCTCTTCTTCCCCTCATAGTCTTCCCGCGCCTACGGTTTATTATTTCTCATGGCGTAATAAAATAATAGTAGGGAATTTACCAGTATATTCGGCTATTTAGGACTTGATATTAAAATTTTTATATTTTGTACTGTTTTAATTCAATTATAAACTTAAGTATTAATTTTTTTTAAATTAAGGTTACAAGAAATTAAATTAAATTTAAAAATATTAAGTTATATCATCTCTTCTTATTCTTTGTAAATATTATAAAAAATACAATATCTTTATCATAAATTATTAAAATAAGAAAAGGCCATTCCCTTGTCCATTTATTTAACGAAAAAAGAAGCAAAAAGCCGTTTTTCTTTTAATGGTACGTAACATAAAAAGCCGTAAAAAACCATAAAAAGTCACAACGTCATGCTGTTTTCGTTACCTGATCGAAGCACGAAAAAAGCCTGCTTTTTGTGAAAAAAGCAGCAAAAAGCAAAGCCGTATTTTGCAGTTTTATATCTGTTTTTATAGCTGAACTCATTTGAAATTTTTGAAATTCAAAATAGCGTATCCAATATGGCGAACAAGCTTTTCTAAATATATCAAGCGAATATTCACAAAATGCCGAATAGGTAAAGTTTTTGGGTTGCTGTTTACGAATCTGACATTAACTTTTACGAATTCAAAAAGGCGGATCCAATACTGCAGACACATTTTTATAATTGTATGGAATAGTCATAGGTTCTTGAGATTGTGAAGTCAAATTTTAAAAATTCAGTATGCCGAATCCAATATAACGGAAAAAATTCTTAATTAATTAAATAACGCTTTTATGTTAATAGTACTAGCCGACTAAAGTTTCCTGTTTTCGGAAAACTTTTCGGAATCTTTAAAATCTAAAGTAGTAGTTATATAAGAATAAGAAGATTGCCAGAAAATTGTCGTTTTATTATGCTCGATTCGGTAAGGGTTAAGTCGAATTAAACGATATGACCGCTTCATTCGTTTGTTGAATGGAATGCTGAAAGAAACAAGAATCACTACGGATTTTGATCAGAATAAGTGAGTACAGCCCCATAAGATGTTCTTGTAGTTGTTCTTTACAGGTAGGACTAGCGGTTTGTTTGTTCTCTATATTTTCTGTAGCGCCACATTTATCGAAAGAATGTATTTAAATATGTATCTATAAGAATTAAATCTACTTTAATAATATAAGTTTATGAATAATTTAACGGAAAATTATTCTAGTCAAGTGATAGACAAACAGTCTTTCATAGAGAAAAACTCTTTGGATTTTTCAGAAAACCTATCTTTGTACCAATATCTGTTATATTCCCCACTTTGTGAAGAAATCACTCAGGCAATCAATCAATAGCTTTTCCCGACGTGGAGTCGCCCATTTAAATATTTCTTTCACGTGTTTCTGTACTGTCCTAATTAATAATATATGGCTTGCCTGTTTCCAAGGTAATTTTCTTGTTTCTCTTAATCAGAATGTTTTCGAAAGAAATAAGGAAACAGCATTTTGATATTAAATGTACTTACTCCTTAAGACAATTTCCTCATGTCATTGGTTTCAGAACTTGTTTCCCGAGGATGAAATCTTCATTCAACTGTTGAGAGGACTAGGAAATTTTTAAAGGAAATGTTTCATTTCCATACCAGGAAAGGAAAGTGTAGGCCCCTGATTCTTGAAACTTGTTTCATTTTGAGGCTTCCTATTGACTTCGCATCATTTGCGTCTATCAATGTGAACAGTCTTTTCTTCCCACCCGTCCATTTATTTGTTTGTAATTTAATTTCCTTGGCCCTTTTTTCTGTTGTCATATCGTGGCCTAAAATGTGAAGACATAAAACTCAAGATTCGAGTTGAATACTAAGAACATTCGGAAGCGGAATGGGTTCCTCCGCCACACGAGCTTTTCTTGCTTTTTGCGACTTCGTTAAACGTTGTTTGCTCAAATGAGAACATAAAAAGGGTACAACAAGGAGAATATAAAAATGAAAATAGTTCTGCAAAGAGCCTTTAGGCGAAAGTACTTTACATGCAATGCCACATCTACTTGGTGAAAATGTCAATGCCTCGAATTACTTTGCGAATTAATTTATTTCCTGCCTCCCGCACTCGTGTAGGCTTTTATCCATTCTTTGCTCCATAGCAAAGCATGCGGGAACAAATTTAGATCCAAATGAAGGATTCCTCCCGTTTGGTAAGTGAATGCATTAGTACAGCTCGAAGCTGGGCTGGGGAAAATAATGACATGCCATAGCGGAAGAGTTAGACGGAAGTCTAGCTGTCGTTCTTTCCTTCTAATAATGGGGTTAAAAGCGTAAACTTGTGGCACTTCCCTGCTGAAGCACAGATTGGGGAGAACAATGGGAGGAGTATTTTTTATAATTTAGTCAATTCCTTTAAAGTAAAAGTACTTCAAATACCCTAAATCAAGTTAAAGTGCTCTGCTAGCGATGAAACAAGTATTTCCATGTATTAAAAAATTCATTTTGAAATCTGTCTTGGACAGACGCATTTAATTAATTCTGTTGGAATTATGTACGTCTCGAAAGTTTTTAACACGTAACCGACGCCTTTACATAAAAAGTTTTAGTTAAATGAATTCATCACCACATTTCTCTTAAAATGAGAGAGATAAAAGTGTGGATTTTTTCGAATATTACTTTTGCGTTTGTGTTATAATTTATGTTTATACTAAAAAATTGTAATATTACTGAATTTAAATTATTCTAAGCTAAATTTTTATTTGGGTTTAGGGCAAAATTAAAAAATGTGCTCTAAAAATGTGTGCGAGACGTGATATGATTTCTAGACCCAAATTGAAAACCACATATGTGATGCGTGATGTATTTTAAGGGTTGCAGATAAGAAACACGAGTGAGGCACGTTTTTACAGCTATGTACGAAAATTGTCATTAGTATTGGTTGCGATATTGTCGATTATTTGGCTATTCTTGTTTAAATTTATGATCAACATTTTGTCGGCCATGTGTTTCGTGTTAAACTTTCTCTTGTCGCCGGTAATTTTTATGCGGAAGTTAGTAAGGAAGTTTATGTACTCCTACTTATTACTGCAAGAACTACTATTGAATGTGTACAATATTAAATTTCATTTGAATAGTGAAACTTGATTTGACTGACCTCCCTCATTAGTAGTGTCTACTTCGTTGGCAGTTATAACTATATCAATTGAATCGGCCAGTCCAAGAACACTACTAGTCCAAAAAATGACAAATTGAGTTTAGGTAGCCAAAATATTAAGGATCTCTTTTTCTATTCATTCATCGCATAAACAGCACATTATGCATGTTATTTGCTTTAATATGCGCCTTTTGATCAGCGTCGATGAGTAAAACAACAGTATAAGTCCGGTACAGATATTGTTCTTGTGTGCTTATGGAAGCCGCACACTACGGACTTTTGCTTCAGATTTACCCGAACGTTCCAAATGTGCGGGCCAAATCTGTCGGTTAAGTCCTGAACGAAGGATTTCAAGAAGGAAGAAGGAAATTTTACCCGAACCGTTCAAGTCTGTGTGTGGAAGCTTCGTGCGTCGTTCCTACAGTTTTACCAACACAAAGTTCGATCCATCCTTTTTATCGCGTAAAACTGGAAGTCTCTAGTGTATGGATAGCATTGGATAAATCTGAAAACTGCTTCGACTCGGAACGAGTCCAACAATAAACAGATTTGCACGAAAAAGAATAGCTCAATACGCGCTGTTTTTTTGTTTTGTTTTAAAACTTGAAATAATTAAAAATAAACAATATCAATTATCATAAATTTCAAACAGATTGTCAAGCTTACGATAACTATAAAATATCACTTTTAATTGCGATTGCTTAGAGGTAAGCTTTTACCAAAACTTTACACTTCTGAAATATGCCACTGACCCGTTCCCTTTGGCTTTACCCTGAATATTATGTAGAAATTTTTGAATAAAATATATTTATTGTAGTTATACTGAACATCTTTCTAGATCATAAAAATTGTGTCCGGTAAATCACTGTGGCGTTAAAATAGGAAAAGTGTATTTTTATTTAATGAAAAATACAAGGTTTATCTGGCAGCCAGCCCCTTAAAGGATTTGCTCGATCTAAATCATTTTTGTTTTAGAACCCCATAATGGGCTCATTTTCAAACTTTATCTTTCAATCTTTTTATAAAATTTCAAGTCTCTAGCTTAACCCTTTTTAGGTTGACCCGTAAAGCGACAAAACGATTTCTTTCCGTGTCCCATTAATGACCTTATAATTTATTCCTTTGAATATTTTTATATGTTATATACAAACGTTTGCTTAGTCTTATGCCACATCTAGGGTGTATATGAGTGCTTAAAATTCATTCCACATAAAATTGAAATCACATGCGTGTCACAAACAAAAGTCTTGCGATAAATTTCAATTAGACTATTTTAATGTGCACAAGGTTGGAACATTCCAAAATTTATATGCGAACTTATAATATCACACAAATCATCTTCAGCTGCGAATTATATCAAGGACAAATTTGCAGAATATTTGGGTCAACATTTTATTCGTTTCGTTGCTAGCCCTAAACTACTATGCAGACAGAGACGCCCAATTGATGAACAGTTTAGGCAGCTACAATTAAATTTATGAGGAAGATTTAATGCTGACGTCTGACTTCCAGTTACCACCCTGACAACGTCATTTGGAGATTTACTCCTAGTCGCAACATTTGTATCCTTGACCTAAGATCTTTCAGAATTCCTGGAATTATATCAATATGAAATGTTATGAAGTAGTTTTATCGCGTTCATCTCTTAGTAGGAGTCTTATGAATGCATATGAGCAACTTTTCTACAATAAAATTTTCATATTTTTTACAACTTTGGTGGGTAGGAGAACGCATAGAAAGTGAAAATTTCATCTCCATTGGTGCGCATAATTATATGCATCTTGAGAAGAATCAATTCAACAATTTTCAAATTCGTTAGGTGCGCATAATAACAAAATTAAGCAACTCGTCTTTTCTATATTTCAAGTTTTCACAACGTTGGAAATTTCACTATTTCACCATATTTGAATTTTACCAAAAAGATAATATCTTGCAAGGCTGAACAAAACCGCGGCCTGCGTTCGTGTGAAGGAAAAGATAAGGAGGGTGAAAAGAGCTAACATCCTTCCAAGTTGTTTCTTGTTGAGCTTTACTATAAGTTGAAACTTTTCCGTATGCCATTTGTTCTTTCTACTTTGGGGTTTTAGGGAAGGTTGAAGAACTAAGAGATAAGTATGTATTAATGAAATATCCCAAGTACCACATAATGTTTTGTGGTGCTGTGCTTTAATTCAACGAAATTTATGGGAAAATTCACGTATTTGCCTTTATAATCATTTTATTGCTTTCTTTCAAATTTTAAACTTGGAAATTGTAGATAAACAAAATAATTCTTTAGCAGCCACATATTCATATATTGAGCACCATATTCAACTGTTATGGAATCAAATGATTCTTGTAGGAATTTAATCATAATATATAATATTTCAACAAATGTACAAGTGTACGAAACGGTTGACGGTTGTAGAATAATGCTAACGCTAACCTGACGACGTGTTCAATCAATGTAATGCCATTCAACAATAGCCGAACGAATTAACTCCAGAAAATCAAAAATATAGGAAATTATAATAATAATTTCTGAAGCATGTACCCAAAAATTTCAAATGATGGTAACTTTTAAAGCATTTATTTTTTACGATTCTAAATATTAACACGTTGACTGCTGTGCCGATCTCCGGTGACCGGCATTTAAAAGCTCTCTCACGGCAAAGGCATTTTAACACGGAATCCTCTCACGAAAGCTTTTGTGTTAATTGCGGCAGTCAATAGCTGTGTTCTTTTGGGCAACAGAGTTATGAAAGCTAAAAAGAACGGTTGGAATCCATCGAGTATATCGATAATTCTTCTTCTTATCTTTTCCTCTTTTTAAGCAAACCCGAGATAAGTAAAGACCGTTCTTAACTTGGAATTTACCTTAATGTCAGTTTTGCCCACATTAGTGCATATTTTAATTGCTATGGTGAGTAAAATCAACTTTTAAACACAAAAGCTTTCAATAAGCGCCATCTATTTTCCTATAGAAGACTTAAATAATCCAGTAAGC
>QYTT01094879.1:32585-54616 GCA_006980735.1 Dasypogon diadema
CAAAAGCTTTCAATAAGCGCCATCTATTTTCCTATAGAAGACTTAAATAATCCAGTAAGCTTTCTAACTCGGTTAAATAATCGAGTTGATTTAACCCAGTTAATGTATGACAACTCTGTACTCTGCTGCCAAAAGAACGCAGCTAATGTGTTAAGTCGGAAAAGGCCAGCTCCATGTACTGGAATCAAACCTCTGATTGATATACAGTCATAAATGCAGATATAATGTCAGCCGAAAGCAAAAATTTTGGCTTTGTCGAGTATACCCAAAAGAAAATCGGGAGACTGCTGGTTCGTTTCCAATCCTACACGAACGCGTTGGATTTTTTCATGTTAATATTTAGAATAGTAAAAAATAAATGCTTTAAAAGTCGCCATCACTTGAAACTTACATTTCTCGATTCTAATAAATGTTTTAGAAAAACATTTTTAATAACTTTAGTTTAGCTAAATATTTATTCCATGGGCAAAGTGAAAAAAATCAAGCATTTACTGAAAATAAATGATTTCAATAAAATTTATTTACAGTAAAAGTATTCTGTACTAATAAACGCTAGAAATTGTATGAATAACCTTTTTCTTATCAGTATTTGATGGGAAAATAAATGTTTACTGCTTGCAGAAATAAGTAATTGTGAAGTTATTAATAAAATGGAATTAATAAGAGAAAATTTCCGGGCTATGATTTATTACGATTTTCGATATGGGTTATCTAATCATGAATGCCACAAGCGGCTAACTTCTGCATTTGGGATTGAAACTTTGTCCTTTGCGACTCCGACTGTACAAGGAGTTCCAGGCCAACCACAAATCCTTGAAGGACGAACTCCCGCAAGGTCGTCCTGCAACTGCGGTAAATGAAGAAAACATTGAAAAAACGCAGAAGATCGGTGAATTACGTATGCATCGATTACTGCAACCCTCAATATTGGTATGAAAGCAGTGCATCAAATCCTGCATGATCACTTACAGGTCAAAAAGCTTTGTTCTCAACGGATACCCCATCGGTTGACTGCCGAACAATGGGGAGGCGCGTGTGAATTGGTGTAAAAATATGATTAAAAAATTTCGCGGAGGGGAGTCAACTGCCGTCTACAATATTGCTACAGCTGAGGAAATGTAGATATATTGCTATGAACCAGAAACAAAGCAGCAATCGGCTCAGTGGATCTTTGAAGGTGAAGAGAAACCAACCAAAGTCGAAAAAATAAGAGTGCTGGTAAGCAAATGGTCGTGACTTTTTTGGGAAAGTGGGGCATATTTTTACATTGGCAGTTGAAGATCGAAAGGCGGTAAATGCGGAGTGGTATACCAATACTTACTTGCCAAAAGTGATCCATGAATTAAAAAAAAAACTCCAAAAAGCGCATCATCCTCCACCATGATAATGCACCACCCCATACAGCTCAACAAACAAAGCAATTTTTAAAGGCTATGAACGTTGAACTAATGACTTACCCGCCCAGACCTCGCATCTTGTGATTTCTTTTTGTTCCCTTTTATCAAGGACAAAATGCGCGGTTTGCGGTTAAATAACGCTAAAGGCGCCGTAACTACGTACCAGCAGCTGCTTTTCTGAGGTACCTGGAGAAAAATGGCGGTCGTGTTTTAATGATTGGTTCTGCCGAATGGAAAAATATGTATTGAAAATGAAGAATGTATTAATTGAGACTACTTCGAAAAACAATAAGCTATTAGAATTTGCACTGCACTTCGTCATTCACCCGTATTGCAAAACTCAGCTAATTAAGTTTATACGCAATTAGTCATATAATTAGTAGTACTTGTGTTAAAAAGTGGATGAGCAGGTGTTTAAAAACGCAATTGAAAGATGAAATGGCATCTCGGCAACTGGACAAGATATCGGTATGTTTTCGGCCTTTGATTTGATTTTAAGACTTGGATGTTTAAATTCAATTAGGTTTTCTTCCTTTTTATAATTTCCATATATCTTGGCCATACAAAAAATAGTGAATGCCAATAAGTACTTCCCGTCCTTTACGACTTTTTTATTAAAAATACTCTACCCCAATTTAGAAAATTATATTTGCATAATTGAAATACAAAATCACTTAATCTTTCCAAAAATGTCACACAAATGTTTTAAAAACAGTTGAAAATTAGTTATTCTATTTACTAAATTTATACACAAAAAAAACAATTTCTTACCTAGAACAAGTATTTAAAAACTGTTTCTACTTTTTTTTAACTAGAGCTGGCCTTTCAAATTTTATTTATTTTTGGTATTGGTGCATATTCATTTTCTACTTCTTCTATAATAAATTTTAGGATACAAAAATAAATTTTAATGGAAATTTCCAAAGAAGGAAAATTTGCATTGATTTACGTTATAAATTGCTACAAAAGAAAATACGATTTCTTTGAAATATTCGAGAAAAGCTTTAGCTTAATGCTGTCTCAGTTATTTATATACTCTTAAAATAATCACTATCCGACATTATTTTTCCTATCTAATTTATTTCTTGACCTCCCTTTATTGTTGAGCATTGCTATAGATGCAGTTGTGGAGACACCTTGTCTGCCTCTGGTACATGTCAACATACACACACAAAATTTCCCTTGAATAGTGCCAGCGGAATCAAAATTCGGGGTTGAGGATATCTGAGGATGGTTATGTAGTGTTTATAGAAAAATAAATATTGCTGGAATGATCCATAAGTATACTTCAAGTACAATTTTGGCAATTAAGATGAAAAGAATTGTGGTTATTTTCATTACAACTAGAGATTTCACATACTTTGTTTAAAAAGAATATTCGTTTTTAAGATTCCGATGAATTTAACCTTCCGAGAGGCGCACTATATATCGTATATGGCCAAATTTGTTTCCTTTTGTTATAGGTTATTAAAAATTAAAGAAGAATTCATGCCATTTCATTTTATGTGTTGGACAGCGCACATGTAACAACCTCAAAAGTACAAGCGGCTAATAAAGTTTTCAAGTTCATTGCTTAAACGTGGTATAAACGTTGCGAATCGAACCAATTTTTAGGCAAGGATTGTGTTTGAACAAAAAATTTTATTTTTTTTTCATTAGTTTCCTAAGAAGGCTTCAAAGTTTTCATATCTTAATTTCTATCGTGGGCCTTATACTTTTGACGCCAAGGCGAATTGAGTGAAATAATTTTTCACTTTCCCATAAGAAGCAATGTAAACAGCAATATGAATCGTACTTTTTTCACACTTTTAAAGCCCTGTACCGTGTAGAACATTTTGTGTCCAGACCTGTAACATAAAGAAGGCAGTGAATAAAGCACTTAAAGGATAATGCATTAATGCATCCAAAACAAACGAATTTTATTTTGATCTTATAGTATGTTGTGTGAAAACGGCTGAACTGACTTTTGCTGGGATATATAATATGGTCCCAGTAGGGGCGAAATATATAAGGAAATAAACGTGATAAAGGAAAAATAAGAAGAGAAGTAATATTTAGTTTTTAACGCATTACATACGGTTGCTCTCAAAATAGGACTGTAATCACAGTCAGCCGCCTGTGAAGCGTTTATGATCCAGTGACATCGCGATGGCCCGTAATTTGAGGTCTTGAATTCGAATCCCACCGAAGTCTACCAATGGTCGAGAAAAAGGGAGCTCAAGTTCAATAATTGTTTTTATAAATCATTTATTAAGTCATATTTTATACAAAACGAAAACATATTTCTTTAAAAATTATTAACAAAATACTGTCGTATATCAAAAACAGAACGTGTGAAGTGAACTAACAATTTTTCTATTTTTCATATAAATGCGGCTTTTTCTGAACACTTCTTCTGGCAGTCGAAAGGTTTTAATTTTTACTTTGGCACTTGGAATGGTACACAGGACATTCCTATGTTAAAAACTGAAATTCAAAAAATAGCACTTAGGCACTTTCTAATTTTCACTCATTTATTGAATATAATAAACGGTGATACTGAGAATAGTTATTTACGAGCACTCTAATCGGACGACGTACGGATACTAATCGGAATAGGTACGTACGTATATAATCTAGTGTGAAATTTTGGAAGAAATCGATTTTCTTTGTTTTCATTTACTAAAAGTATATTTTATGCAGACTATGTATGTCAGCAAAAGGATTTAGTTGAATTCATGAAATTAATAAAGTTACAGTTAAGAATCTTTAAACGCGTTGAAAAACAGCCGATCAGGACTTCTTCGAGTAAGAGGAGGGTCTCTGTTTTGGTTCTAAATTGGCATATTACACAAAAACTCGTTTTCCCCAAATCCATATTTTTCGGAATGGTTCCCATGATATTTCAAGATCCAATCAACGAAATCAAATCCAGTTTCTGCAGCATCATCATCGGACACGTCAATATAGTCTCCGCTAGACTTAAGTTGAAGCATTCATTTTTCATATTTTTACAGCCCCTGAAAGGTCAAACGCAAGTTGCAATATTTTTAAATTTTCAATATTTTTTTCCCCATTCTGATACCTGCTATAGTCGAGCTCAGGATCTTCCTGTATTTTTTTGTTTTAATAGCGTAGAACGGTGTCAATCACGGGAATTATGTTTTTTGAACTATGTGGGCTACACTCGACAAAGTTATAAACATTTTGCTTTTAAATTTTGTACAATTTTTGTGGAAATATTAATAAAAACATGTACAAAACCCAATCTAAAAGACTTGCCTAGGTCCCTTGAAAAAAACCAAACAAACGTGAAAATTCGTCTGTTAACATTTGAAAATTTGTAATATTATTACGAGAGTTGTAGCAAGAACTATAATCTAATAATTTCTTTCGAACTTAATCCCCACCTAACTCGCATTCTATGGAATTTAAAATTTCTAATCCTATTTCTTTCAATTCGAAATGAGATTTACTAAGATGAATCAGCATTCTAGATAATAACGTACGGAGTTACAATTCCTTATGTATTCAACTGGGATTGACAATAAAAATGAAATGTAACTAAGAAGGAATTACTCCGGAATTAAAAGCAATTTTAATTTCTTAATTCCTTTAATCCAGAAACGGATTAATGACAGCTAATCAGTAAATGTATTCCACTCTGCGCCTTTATTATTTGTTCTCTCGAATTTTCGAATATATGTATATGAAATGAAATTGAGGCGATTGCAATCAGCATCAATCAAATAGCAAGATTCAGTTTGTATTTGCTTAATATGTTGATATCATTTTTAGAGGTCTGAAACAGCTTAGAAGGGCTAGAATGGGGGAAATATTGTTGACTTATCTGAGCTGTTTGCTTTGGTACGAGTATATGTTTTCCATTATTTGCTTCTAAACCACATTCTCTCTCTCTCTTTCCCTATGACTTGTTGAAAAAAGTCAAGCCTTAAATCTTGAAATATATCCCCCGGCTTTAGCATCTTCGTCACTTCTCAATGTCCCCGAAATGTACAATTCTTATTACAAAATCAATAATTGCCCACAATACCACAGTGTTCATCCACTAAATAGGCTCCACTACAAATAGGACTTTGGATAATAATCCATACACATCCTGGCTAAAAAGCTCAGTCAAAGCAAACAAAGAAACGAGCGCTGAAAAAGAAGCATGGGTCTATTATTCAAAGCTTAACCTTCCCACATACAAGTTACAAATCCTGAAACCCATTACAAGAGTCTCTGTCGCCTCAGACCTATTATCCTGCCAAAGCCACCCACAGCACAGCGATAAGGACGGAGGCGGGGACAGCAAAGGATGTTCCGGGTATTGTTTTCGTTAACTTGCATTCTCCACTGACAGCGTATTCAACAGGTAAAATAGAGTTCTGGCAGTTAACGAGTATTGATAAGGCAATGAGAGGAGCTTCCCTAGGCGGCGGCGGATGGGTGTCGGGTGCCGGCAGAGCCGCCTGAATCAAGTCGAAAAGTGCCAGAACATCTCCCCGTAGCCTCTGTTCTACATCTGCACTGGGTAAGTGAGAATTAGTAATGAGAAATTCTGAGAAAAAAATATGGGGGAAGCATGAGCCGGCAAAGGGAACATGATTCATCTATAGCTCGGGGGTGAAATTGAAATGGCAAACGTCATTGCGGGTGGTTTCATGCAAGCACGTGCATTTAACTTTGATTTGCGGTAGACAGAAACAAGAGTTGACTGTAAGGTGCTACCGGCACTCATCGACTGGCTTTTCAGCTGGCAGTGAGCTGTCATTGTTCATTAAATTGCAGCTATGCAATGGAGCGAGTATAAAACGCTTTGTTTCAGTGAAATTGTGCTTTTATTTCCGTTTCCATACTTTGCTTGTGTACACTAGATTAAGTCATACATTAGGGATAAGGCTCTTCCAATGCAAATGTTTAGCATTAGCAAAAATTTACATTTTAAGACGGTGCCCAGTGATAGAGCTTCCGAAGAAGCTGCTTAAAATGAAAATGCATCAGTTCTGCATTAAAAGCTTTTCACAACTGCTTACGAACAGTGAGAAGAAAGATTTTCGAAGATATATTATTATACGAGAGCGAAATGTTAAATTTTGCTTTAATTCCAGGACTTTTTCTCCACTTTTAATGCTATGCTGTACAACACAATTACACCTCTGTGCTTGTTCCTTCTATTGGAGATGCTTTTAATGCATTGTAAGTGCATTTCATAGTTCTATTTTGTTATTTTTCACGCTTAGAGACGGAAAGACTAGTTTCAGTTGCAGTTTTGTGGGATTTTCGGTTAGGGATTCTGTGTTGAAATAATATTGGTTTAATTTATTAATCAATTCTTAGCTAGTAAAGCAGTATAAACAGTGAAATATAAAAGATTTTCTCTCTTAAGGAGTATCTTCGCAGAATTTATTGCCTCGACATTGTTAGAATTCTAGAAAAAGGATTTAGTTTATAATTTCTTGGATGTGGTTATATCTGAATTTAGGGGTAGGGAAAAGTTAAAATCTATCTAGAATTTTCTGAGTCGTTTATTAAATAGTAAAAATCCGATTTTTAATAATGAATTATGTAATTTTTTGCAAAAATTCGTAGTAGTCCTTGGTGGGAATAAATACGCGGAGTTTTATATTGGGCCACCTCATATAGAAATAGATTTTTTATACATCTATTTTATTTAAAAATATATCAAAATATTGTTTAATGTAATATATATTTTCCTCCATTATCTACAATCCGGATCACGGTAGACTTTCGATTCCGTTTTTCTAAAATCCACTAATTCACGATTAAAAACACTTCTGTAGTTCTGTTCTGACCTCTTGTGAATAATTCATTACCTTCCACCCAAATGATTTTGAAGCTTCCAGAATAAATGAAAATCTAATATAGTAATGTCCGACGAATATGGTAGATAGGACATCATTTCCCATTGAAATTCCTCCAGCTTTTGTTACCGTAATCTTTGCTGAGAGTGCCCGGGCGTTTTCTGATAGAACAATATCTTCCGCCTCGAAATCAGAGATGGACGTTTTCCTACTAACGCTGACTTAAGTCACTTGAGTTGCACTCAGTAGTCCACCTTTGTTACCGTTTGGTTTGAATTTAAACACCTTTAGCCTAAGGTGCTGGTGTTACTCCTTTTCCTACCAACTAATAAAATAGGCGTAATCTAGAGCGTACCAGTTCATTAGGGACCAGAGAATTATGTCTTAAGCGCTTCCAATTTCACGTTGTGCAGTTGGTGTCTCGAATATTACGTCAAAAGTAGCGAGAACCGAAAACGAACAGAATTGGATTTAAGGTAAGAGATAAGAGGTCATTAATGAAGAGTAGAAAAAGAGTTGGCAACAATACAGAACCTTGTGGCATACCGGCACTGATATTGTAGGCATTTGAAACAAAGTAACACGGGTGAAGCGGTCAGAAAGGAAACTTTATAATCCAAAAAAGAAGAGAAGCGTTGAGATCTAATGCTGGGTGTTTCGCTAAGAGAGCAGAGCGCCAGACTCTCAGAAACCTACGATATATCTAATGCAAGACACTTATGTTAATGCTCGGTGAGGAACATCATAAAATCTTCAGTTGAACCTCCGGGTCGGATTAACATTTTTACTCCGGAGGACTGTGGAATGAAGGCTGTGAAAACCTCCAAACACGTAGGTGTTTTTTGTGTTTAAGCCCTTTTAAGAAGCCTATTCCAGATTAGGGCTTTTAATATAGCCTATAATTCTTTTGGGAGCTAGATTGAAAACATGGTTTAGCGAAATGAACACCATATCAAAATGCTTTCATACCTTTGCTGAAAATGGCCCAGGCAAAGACCTCTATTGCATATATTTCGGCTTGGAAGTCCTTGTACCATCTAATTGTGCCTCTTTTAAATGTGGGACCACACATGAATCAAATTGTGCGATCCTTTAAGGTTGCCGCCGAAAGTTTCCAACTGAAAGTAAAATATGTTAAGAATAAGTATAATTTACAGAATTAGTAACGGTTCAGATAATATTGGGTTGTGTCATCATCAGTCTCATCCGAATATTGGTATAAGTTTTATAGTTGGTTTTCACTAGATTATTGCCCATAGTTTCAACAACTTCAGCGCACTCACGTTTTTATAGCCCTAGAGATTTCACTAATTGAACTAACAAAACCCCTAGACCTTTTAAATTTAATAATTCTTTCCATCATTTTTGCACATATTTACTTCGATAAAAAATGAGATATAAATTCTCCACTAGAGTTCCCACCAATGCAGTCAAATGCATGCTTATTTTATCAGAGACATGCAACTACCGCCCTCAGCAATCTTGGTATTGCTTCGGTTTCTTTCCAAAGAAGAGTTTGATTACGACATTCAGCAACTGGATGACGTTTATGACGCAACGAAGCCATTAAGCAAACTATTTTATTTCGGAAATTAACCACATGTTTCATAATGCCCAATCTCAGCAAAATCTTTTGCAATTTCATTACCTTAATAATAGAATATAGTTGGGGTGTGGTGTGGTGTGGTGGTTTTCATAATATGCCGACGTGCAGTTCTCATTGATTTTTCTCCTTTGGATAAGACAGAAAGAAGAGCCACTGTATTGCATTGTGCAATAGTGAAATCCCTTTCCTGCTGAAAATATCAAGTCAATCCCTCAATCATAAGCCAAGCGGGATTTGTACAAACAATATGCACTGCAGGAGGAAGTGTATTCAGGAGAATAAAAAAGATAAGCAAATGTTATAGGCTGTTGTATACTTACATTAAAGATCATGATAAAACAGCTAAAATTTGTGTACAATACCAATCCACCGTTGTACTATCAAAAGCAGACCAAAAAATTGTTCATCCCATTCCTTGGGCTTTTTCCTGCTTGGCTGGAGATGTATGTGGTGCGAGTGCATTTGTGTAGTGCTCATATATATATATTTTCATTATTTTGAGAAAGCCTTGGGCAATGCTGCTAGTATATATGCGTTGCCTTCCTTCTGCCTCTTCTTTAAGGATAAATTTTTGTGTAGGCTAAGAACTCACAATACCCCAATTGCATAAGTCTCCATGTGGAGGAATCTTTGTGCTTCCAACAGAACTTTCTGGTCACACACTAAAGGGGCTTAGTATATCAGCATTTCTGCATGTGGAAATATGTCTTCTACTTCCTGGGCTATGGTTGTTTTATAAAAGGGAATGTTTGGGAGAATGAATGCGTTCAATTCTACCTCCTGTTGTTCCCCTTACGAGCACATCCAGATAATCATGAAAAGAATCCCACCCATCGGGGCGAATGAAAAAACAGAGATGGCCAAGAAAACTAACTGAACTCCACCACACCATTCGACAACAGGGACTGATACCCAAACTATCTGTGAGAATCTACTGCATCCAGAAGGATCTATGTTGCTGGAACTTGCCGGGCAGAGATTGCCTATTGACGGTGATGCCTTCTTGAATTGAAAGTTCCTGGGTTGGGAACGCCATCACCCCATTTTACGTGTCGCACACAATCTCTAAAGAAGGGTGGGGAGGAGTAACCATTATTTTTCAGCCTTGTAGTCGTCACTTCACCTAACCTTCTTGAAGAAGGACCAGCAATTTCTTTCCCTTTAAGTCAACCCAACCTTGTCTGCAGCCCTAAATTGCCAGGGCTGTTCTTTTGCAGTTCTTCCTTAAGTACACGCTTTTAGATGGGTGATCTTCGTTCAAGGCGCATAATGAGGGTATTAGGAATGGGGCCACACAATTTTAAAATCTTTCTTGTGCCCTTCAAGATTATAAAACCAAAAAACCTACTCCTCAACTCCCGTGTGATTTAGCAGATAAGGATTAGAAATAGACTTCGGGATTAGGTTTAGCTCAGGAAGCCATTCCTTCCTTTCTCACGCTCATATTCCGCTTGCCACCCTTTGTGGGGTGCATAAAACAAAGGCAAAGTACACGGAGTGGAATGATGAGAGCATTTCTTAAGTGCCTTTCCAAGTGTTTTGTCATTTAGCGCTATTTAGTCGCAGCATACTTCTTAAGAGTTTACCTGGTCGAGTGATGTGATGAAAATGGTTGAACTGAGACTCTCAAGGTGGAAATTGATGGGGGTGGTGATTTGAAGTTCTGCTTTGTACAATTTAAGCAATCAAGACCATCATTTGAGACTTGTTTAACCACACTCTTAATGACTTCTAGAAACACACATAATCTTCAAGATGAAACCTAAGCAAGTGAAGAGCACTTCCAAGTTATGAATTGATAAATAAATATATTATTGTTTGTGTGAGGAAATACAAGAACGGAATAGAGAACTATTTAGGATTTTATTATACTTGCTATTGCCTGATAATAGAGAGACTGTAGATAGAAATTTTGCTGTGAATATTAAACTGGAAATTGCTTTCCTTGAGCGGAAGCAGAAAACTTAAAAGTAAAAACAATTTGCTGCCTAGATAACTATTTCTAAGGTATATACAGCTAGTATACAAACCTCCGGAAATTAACTGGAGGACGCATATGAAATTGGGTTTTCTGATAAGCAAATAGCTTCCGCAGGTAACTTTGTTTACCATTAAATTAAAATGCTAAGTGACGTTTGGTAGCTCCTCTTATTGCTTTTTTTAAGTATTGTCCAAGCTCAGGGGACAACTCTACGATGCACAGGAAGGAAGAGGAAGTTAGGGAATTGTTTTTTAATTTGACAAATGTGGTAAGTTGGTCTGCAATCTACAATAGAAGGTTGGGAATTATAATCTGATAATTTTTTTTTTAAATTTATATACATTTTCTATTTGCTCGAATTAAATTTTCCGTGAGGTGTTCATAGAAGAATTGCTCAGAGATACCGCGAGTGTCCGTCTGCCTTCGACAGAAATGTTTTTGCCCAAGTTGTGTGTATTTGACTTAGGAAAATCAGTCGCGATACTCTCAATGCCTGTACTATTCAAGTTGCTCTGTGCTTCTACGAAATTGCCTTGTAAATATTTTAGATATTTTGAAAGAATACTGTTTTGTAGGCAATACTTATAAACAGTTATGAAGCCAAACTATTTTTATTACAGTTTCCTTTAGCTGTAATAAAATATTACCATACTTACCTCCTATATTAACTTCTCGAACCAGCAATATCCGCACAGCCATTGAGTCATATATGTTTAGTCAAGCTTCTTTAATTTATCATATTTAATTAACTCCCGATGCAAAATTGGAAATAGAAATTTTTATAAAAAAGCGGTAAAAAACATAGTAAAAAATTTTTTTACTCAACAACTTTCTAGGAAATAAAAATTGCACATGACTAATCATGTCGTGCATTATATTTATGCCATCTACTTTAAAGCGCTTTCGTTTAAGAATATAAAAATGTTATTTGGTATAATTAGAGGTTTAATAATTACAAGTCTGTAGCTCAAAGTGCTCTCTAGTTACAGCTACAAAGCTATAGAACGATTTTTTTTGTTTCCCACGCCAAAAATTGTGGTTTACTTGCAACATTTGGCAGGTTAAAATTTCCAAAAACCCCTCTTCCTTAAGATTTCCCTTCACTTCACAGCTGTGCTGTGTACATCATTCGTCTTGTCCCCTGAACGTAGGTAATACCTTAAAAATCAAAGCTATACAATTTATTTTCTTTTGTATCTTAAATATTTTAAGATCCTACATCTAGGATATAAAGAGCTAAATGTGGCTTTGTAGTTCAGAGGTTTTGTTTTTAGATTACTTACACTCTCTTTACAAACTTAAAAGCTTCTAAGTTGCGGGTGTGGCAAATGTTTTTCACATGTGTGGTATAAGGTAAGCACAAAAGTTGTGTCATTTTTGAAGTAGCAATGCTCACTCTACATTGATTAAATCTTAGTGGATCAAATGTACAAATTGGATATAAATTTTGCTATAGTGATTTTTGAAAAATAATGCAAAAACCATGAGTTTGGTATAAGATAAGTAAAGGAGAGAAAGACAACTGCAGATAGATAATATTTTCTGATGAATAAAAATTAAACTTAATCAGACATGATGAAAGGTCCACGGTTAAGTGTAGCCAAAGAGAACGTTATAAGGATGAATCTCTAGCACTCACCGTGAAGCATTTTTTCTACATTATACCTTAAGGAAGAAGAGGAAGAGTGCTTGGTTCATACTAGAGCTCTCGATTTAAAATGAAATCTGCCAACCGAAACCTGAAATACCAATTCAGTTGTAGAAAGTATTATTTTATGATTAACTTTTGTAATCCGTGGTGAAAATTTCGACTGTAAAATACAAAAATGTAAGTGCTTTACTTTGTTTCAGTTTTTACATCTAAAGCATGTAATAGTATTTTTTTAATATCATGCCCAAACTATTTGCGGTTTGGTGTTTGGTGTGATTTTTTGCAAAAAATATCCTTTTAAATAGCTTATTTTCCAAAAACTGTTAGTGATTCATATCACCTACTATTTTTTCGAAATTTATAAATTAAATGTTGGTACATTATTTCTGAAAAGTTTAGGTTTCTTGATTCACTTCACCCCACTTGACGGTAAAAAAAAATTGCATAAATTTTCGCGGTTTGTAAAGTATATATTCCACGGGTTTTGGATTAGGATGTGAATAATTCACGGAATTTCGCTGCTAGTGTGTACTCTAAAATAAGCATCCATGAACAGCTTTTTCAATAAAAAAAACTGGAAATTAATTCGTGTACAGATTCATATAAATTATAATTACGGATGATATCCAAAACGTGAACAAAACAAATCCGTACCACCCAATCAGCTAGAGTCGCCCGTACCATAGGTTATCCCACCTATTCGTCTTTTGCATTTGGATCGCCATGCTTGAGCATGTCCTCCATAGTACTTACATTGAACATTTCTCTCGGACCGCTTACATCTTTCTGATGTCAGGCATATTTTCAGTGTTCTAATCTATAATACCAATATTTCATACCTTCAGTTCCAGTTTAAAGAGTAATGTTTTCAGTGTTCCACTTTCGCATGACTTCAAAATTCTCCCCGCATTTTACTTCATCTTTCAATCCATTAAAATCGAATTCAAACATATTTTTAGAATCATTCTGATAATATTATTGATGAATGCATTTGCAACAAATATAGCCAGGATGACTACATTAATCAACATATTATATTACCACAAAGGTCTATCCGCATAAGTTAATTTATATACATATTTTTATAAGTCACCTTCCCTTAAGATTATTTAACCATCGATGGTACCTATAAGTGTCCAATTAACCATATCGGTTAGGCTTCTCCAGTGAAAAAGTTTCAAAATACTTTTGAGATTACACATTAATTACCAATCCTTCAACTGAAAAAGTATTCAAGGTCATTAAAAGTTTCCTGTTCAAGCGGTTTGTATACATCATCTTCAAACTTGATTGCTTGCTTACTCTAAATCTCAAGAAAAGATGAAACAATTGAAAAATCTCTTCTTATTTAAAATTCATGTACTCCATGTATTTCCAAAGTATATCCACAGCAATGATATCAAGAGTTTGAGAACAAAACTTTGGTTCTAGCTGAAAAAGTACCAACAAATCTTTTTTTTTACTAGAAAACACTTTCTTGAGATGTTTCTCTGGAAAGTATCGCACAAAATCAAAGAGGTTCCCGTGCAGTGTGGCTGAAATGAATTTGTTTCTGATACTTTTTATCACTTCTGTTTTATACACACTAAAGATGCTCCCACCGGGTAAGATTGATTTCGTTTTTGCTTCTCTTATCCAAGAAATTGTAACACGACACCGAAAGAAATTTTCGTTGTTGAACAAAAACTTTTCTTTTATCCTTCACCTTCCTGTACTACTGGATGAGTTTTGTGCCCTTGCAAGAAGAAATCACAAGATGGTCTTAGGTTTCTTGTTTTAGTTTTAGTTTTACACGTCTCTAAAGGAAGGACAATACATCAATAACCAACAGTTTTAGCAACAAACTGTCCCCATCAGAGTTCTCAACACGTCCTTAGTACACGGCACACAACAACCAAGAAAACCGTCCTCAGGACTTTCTAAGAGGAAACCAAAACCTTTGTGCAGATGGGCGAACTCCTTAGTTAATGTTGTTCAACACAAGATTTTGACGAAGAACGGGAGAGGAAGGGTCCTTGCTATGAAAAACTAACGTCGCTTCCTCTAATTAAAATTCTATGAGGGCGTCGTACACCAACTTGGAGAGATAAATGAGGTGACGATATTAAAAAGCTCTCAACTTGGTAATTTGTCTATGAATATTTTCCTTTTTTGTGCAGTATTCTCTGCGTTGCTTTTTGCTGTTTTATTGCAGTTAATTAGAAGAAATATGAAAGAACAGTTCAATTTTTGCAAGAACAAGTTCAAAATTATGGACAGAGTTTTCGTAGCAAATTTGTTCCTTAAACTTTATTATTGAAAAATATTACACAATTTGAAGTCTAAACGCTGTCTGTATTCTGCAGAATTTTTAATATCCCAAATGGAATGGGTTAATATAAAAATGAATGTTAAAGAATTCAATAATAATATCAAGCGACTTTAATAAGTTCCAATAAAAATATTTAAAGTAGAAATACTATAAAACGTAATGAATTAAAATGCCGGACTCTACAATCAAAAAATGAAAAATAAAAAAGTAACAACAAACTTGTTCTAAAGAAAACTAACAACGTTATTTTCTTTTATCCTTCTTTTTTATATTTAAAAATACCATCTCAAACTTCACCATAGATGGATTAAACGCAGGACCTTCAATTAACGTCTTCTAACGTTCAAATAATTCATTCAAGTGTTTGTTCTCCATACGTTATAAAAATTGGAAAAAACCGAATCTTTTGAAAGAAAGGAGAATCCGTAAATGTAAGTATGTCTCATTAAAAGACGATAAGGTAATTTCTATCAAAGAAGTAAGCCTCCTTTTTGTAATTGAAAGCTAGACGAGGTTCATCCATTCCATACGGTAACTGCCTTTGATATATTTGGAAAGTAATAGAACATGGGCTTTACATAAAAAATCAAATTTATACGTTTGTGGCGCATATCAGATGATGCCTTTATGCGTAATGGAGTCTGCGGATTATGGTTCGATGGGGCCCAGGTTCGAGCCTTACAGAGAAAGCAGTAGAAGGTGTTGTGTGCTGCAACAATTAAGTAATTTAAAATCCACTCTATGCCTTACGCATATTACTCCCTCAGCTGCGGTTACACGGATTGATGAGTCAATTTAGTCAGGGATTATTATTTTTTATGTTGTATTGTATTTTTTCTTGAGATTGATGCTCGCGACCATCAATCAGTAAATCAAAATCATTTTTATTTACCATATTTTCACGTATATTATGGAACATGTTAAGCAATTTTTCTCGACATAAGTGAACGAAATATGTATGTTCTACAGAGAATGTAATCTTTTTCTACTCTTCATCTGATCTGATGAATCCATCTTTTAGGTTAACTAGGCTGCTAAACTTACGTGCGTGATATTTATTTTTAGCCTCAGAACATTTTTCTCCTAGTACACCAAAGTGTAGTGGGAAAAATGAACTTATTTTTCTTCCATGTACTAATGGTTTTGTTTATAACTAAAGGGATTAATGCTATTGCTTTTAGGGTTCTGTACGTCCGAATGATAAAACGAACCCTTATAGAATCACTCGTATGTCTGTCTGTCCGTCTGTCACAGCCAATTTGCTCCGAATCTACTGGACCGATTAAGTTGAAATGTGGTACACATATGAATTTCTCTGACCCAAACGTATATAAATGAATTTTGAAAATGGGAGTCACTTTTGGAGGGCAAATTAGAAAATTAAAAATTGTACCGTGTGATATATCAAATGAAATATATTTTTTATATTGTCTCAAAAATATATTTTTTGATGAAAATTGAAAAACATGGTAGATAACATATTCATCATACGGAACCCTCTCCACGCGAGTTCAACTCGCACTTGTCGGGTTTTTTAAAAACCAAAGTCCTTACCTTATGAATAGAAACTGGTATTCTGAACCAGTCGTACTTTCCGATAATCAACATTAAAAACTTCTCACAATATTCAGCTAATTTGTCGACGTTAATTGTCAATTGTAGTGATTAAAATTATTCTTAATTTTGATAATTCGATGAAATTCTTATCCGAGCCCAGTACAGCGGCAAACTCCCACCATTTTTCTAAGGCACGTCGAGCTGTGTTCTCCGTATTAGATGTACAAATCTTCCTGTTCTCAGTTGGTCAAGAATCAAATCTAGTCCCGACTTAAGCTTGCTCTTGATAAATTCTTTTCTTTTCCTGAATACTGTTTTGTACTTATGTCCACGTATTTGCCACTCCCTTAAGATCAGTCTGTAGCTTATATGTAGATAAAACTCTAGATGTCAAAAATTGGAAAATATTTCACTTGTTTTAGTTCCACAAAGATATTTGGAAAAATTTTGAAGATGGAATAGCTAGCAAATTTCTAGCATTTAAACAAAATTTTTTTTAAATCTTAATATGTTTTTTAAAACCCTTTTTCTCACCATTGCTGCAATGCTAAGGACTGCGCCCACAGGTTCCGAACAGTATGATGGCCTGCAGAATTGAAGGCCTTAGGACTTAGTGCCTTTTTTAACAGAACATAGAAGTGAAAATTAGGAAGCAGATGGTGTATTTAACTCAATTTTACATAAAATGGACTTAGTGGCTTTTCACAGACGACGATATTATCTTAAGTATTCGAATTAACCCTATTGTATTGTACTATTGTTGCAACTGAAAACTAATTGCACACTATTGAAATTCTTATCTTCTTCTTTCCTCCAAGATTGTTCCTTTTAGAGCTTTCCTAGAGTGGATGTGCAATTTTAAAGCAAATTTCTCTGGATGATGGAATTTACGTTAGTAAAAAAATTCTGTTAAATCTCCCATCTTTAAATACAATTATTATATCCTGACATCCTTTTACGCGTTGAAAATAGTATTTTTAGGGCTCAATGTCTGACATATTTAACGGACAGTAAAATAATAAGTTTGTTGAATGGAAAAATTAGAGATATTCTTAATTATTATGAATTATAATTGTAAATAGCTAATTGCTTTGCAATTTTCGCATTATGATTTTTACCAATTTTTACTAAATGCAATTTATTCTGATGGATTTAGTTATTTTTTTCTTACTTGTTCTTTATTTTTAGATGAAACCCTAAGATTGATTTTTCTCCATTCTTCCCTTTGACTAAATTTATCCTTTATTTTTTAAAATCCAAAGACTTTATGTATTATGTATTTATTATTCAAATAGTATTTATAAATCAGAACATGTAAAAAGTCAAATTTAGATCCTTTAAATTTTGAAAGACATTTTTTCATTTTCCTAGTTTAGTTTTATTTGTTTAATTTTTTTTGTGTTAATAGCAATGCTTTATTATGAGTGAAACGTTATTATTATATTGCACATTTACAGCATACTTAAGCAGTTTAGGTAAAAAAATTCTTACAATTTCAATCTCCAATATCATATTATAATATGCTGCCTATTCATCAACCTTAAACTAACATGTTTAAATTGACAATTAAAAGTAATTTGTCTTTCATATTATCCATTTATATTGCGGCACTCTTCAAGTGCAGGTATATCATGGCGCAATTAATTAGTTGGAGTTCACGCAATTGCACAATTAGCACAGATTTAACTTGTTTATAGCACAATGTGCGGCTGTTGTTATGGGTTTGATTACTTCATTTGCTCCAAATCGCATTAGGTTTGCTCCCCCAAACATCTGTAATAAGATTTGCCATTGCCTAATTTTCGCCTTGAAGTTGTTCACTCACTACAAACTGTTAAAGAAGAACATTTGTTTCGAATGTCTAACGACAAGAGACACTAACTAAGTACAGAAAGCAATAAAAGTTAACAAATTAACTTTGGGACATATTGTCTCAGCCAAAAGTTTTCCCATGCTTTTTTCTATTCAACCAAGGGAGGACAGAATATTCTTGCAATGCATGCCTAACTTTCAAACTGTTTGAAATATGGGGCTGCAACAACCCCCTGCGTAATTTGCCTATTATTCACTCATATAAAGGGTCAAGACACTAACGTTGAGTTGAGAAGAGGCTATTTGAGAACTTCTTTAAATCGACATAAAAATGTACATAAGAGAATTTTTTGGCATTAACTCAAATAATTTATTCGCAAATATATAATGCGCTCACTAACTCTAAGTCAAGTGATGTAAAGCTTTGCAATGCAACCATTAAAGACCATCCTACAAGGGAAATGAGCTTCCTCTCCCAAGTAATTGGCCTCCGTTGCTATATGCATTGTGAAGTAGGCGAATTATATGGACTTGCAATTTTATTAAGTCATTTATCATTATATAGTTTGTTTTTACTATGTTCGTCTTGCACTTTTATGACATTTTAATGCCTTATTGCACTCTTTTCAGTTTAACACAAATGACTGCCCTAGTCCTGATGCCAGATCACTTACTGGACCAGATATTCTTCACAGACATTCCATTAACTCATTACTGGAACAGCATGACTTAATCAATAGAGGGCTTGCGTCACCAACTGAAGGTAAGCTTTGGTAATTAGATATTTTTTTTTGCAGTGCTTATATAGCTACTTATATTATCCATATTTTTGTAATTTTTAAATATATACTATCGCACTTCATCTTGATTATTATTAGAATATTAAAAGTAAAGATGCATGTACGTAAGTCTCACTGAAAGTTTTTACAAAATCACATTTCCAAGAAATGACGGGAAAAAACCCTTTTGCGAATATTTTAATTTTAGTCTTTGTTAGACATTTGGCGGTGGTTGGACTTTTTTCTCTAGTGTCATTTGTCCGTTGTAAATGTGAAAAGTTTTCACTTTTTCGCGCTTTAATGTTTTACGATTTTCGTCCATCGTTTTCTGGAAAACAGGTGAAGAAATGCATTCCGTTGTGATGCTCCATCAGAAAAGACTGTATGTAATCGATATGTATAATGAATTCCGAAGGAACAGAAATTACCTTAGTGATGAACAGCATGAAGGTCGACCGAAAACCGCCATTGCTAATGAAAATGTGAATGTTGTGTGCCAGAAAATAGAAAAGGATACCGGTATTACCTATCAAACACTCCGGATATGTTTGGGGATTGTTGTGAGTCAACTACAAACTATCCTGCATGAACACCTCAGAATGAGGAAACCATTTGCCAAGAAACTTTAAGATGTTATCATGGAGGTCGTTCCAACTCTGTGTACAATATAGTCACAGGTGATGAAGTTGGATATATTGTTTTGAGCCCGAAAGAAAGTGTCAATCAGCTCAATGGATCTTTCAAAATCAGCAAATACCAACAAAAGTCAGACAAGCTCGCAGTGTTGAAAAGAAAATTGTTGCCACATTCTTTGGTAAAACAGGACACATATGCACTATAACCCTCGAAGATAAAAAAAAACCGTAACTAAAGAATGGTATTCAACAGTTTGCTTACCAAAAGTTTTAGAAAAGGTAAAAGAGAAAAGGCAAAAAGGAAAGATTACTGCTGCTCAAACAAAAGCATTTATTGAACGAAATAAAATAAAATTAAGGGACCATCCATCTAACAGCCCGAACCTGGCACCATGCGATTTCTCCCTCTTCCCAAAAATTAAAGATAAAATGGCTGGGTTAAAATTGTCGAGGCCGGAAGCTGGTGGTTAATGTGAACGAAACATTAGTTTCTGAGGTGACTTCAGAAGAATGGAAAATTTGTTTTCTAGAATGGTTCCATCGTATGGAAAAATGTGTCAATGCTAACGGAGAACATTTTGAAAAACAATAAAAAAGTTCTTTTCTCAAAACTATTTCTTTAAGTATAATTTTGTAAAAACTTCCAGGGTAACCTACGTATATTTATAACTTTCATTTATAATGATGTGGTTGCTGCATGTTATTTATAAAACGCACATATTTTTATGTTACATAAATTCTGGTAGAAAGTCATACGTCATTTAGGAAATAGGCCTAGAATTGAAATCTACACTAATATGATTAGAATGTAGTGTTTGTCTGTACATCCATTTATTTTACATAATATTGAAAAGAGTGAGAGAATATGCGATTCTAAGACGAAATATACAACTTGCCTTCTTCGCTACCTACCAGAAGAAAGAATTCCTCTTAAAGTACTAAAACTAAAACAAAAACTGTTCGTAAGGTCACTCCAATATAATAACAAACTTGTATGATTTCATGTATATAGGATAGGGCTATTTTCAGGATTTTTGAAAAGTAAGTTGCAGACTGTATGCTCTATTTTCGTTTGTATAATATTATTACTGGTTGCGAAAAAGGGCTTCGAGGTCTATATGTCCTTTTCTATGACCATTTCACCAAGATGATTTCATTATTTTCGATAAGATACTACTTTGCTTTCTCTAATATATTCATACTTTAAAAATTTCTCTGAAAAGTCTGAACTTTGTTGGAAAATTGAATACTAAAAAATAAATAATACTGCGTGAAATGTCAAGTTTTCATGCATTCTTCGACAACAGGATTCACATTTCAAAACATTACGATGAAAATTTATTATTGCACTTGTTTAAAGGATAATAACCTTAGTCTGAATAAACTCATAAAACTTATAAACTCAAGTAAACAAGGACATCGGTGAAAAATTCCGCCGAATTTTTGTATTTTACTCAATTTTACAGGATAATAATTCTGTGAACCCATCAAAAACAATTCAAAGAATTACATGTAAACACTTTACTGCACGTGTATATCATAAAGAGCGAGAATCAAGGATTAATTTAAGAGGAAATAATTTTATAGACCAATATGTAAATATCACCAAAATCAGCAGCGACACTTGGGTTTAAGATCAGAATGATTTGTGTGCAAATAGGGAACCAATTTTTGACAATATGTTTGTATACCAATGATTAAACGATTAGATTCGTTAACTATGATTATGATGCCTTTACCTATTCCTAAATAATAGGGTGCCCCGATTTATGGTACTAATCTTTTTGGAGCATTTCCTTGGTTGATTCTAAGCAAAATTGGCAGAATATAAATTGGAGGCTTACCTCCGCGCTCAAAGGAAACATTCTGATGAATGTCTTTGTTGCACAACATAGTTCTAAAATCGATAGATTTGTGCTTACTTAACAATTCAGTAAAGTTTACCTTTTTAAAATCAAAGAACAAACTCGTTTCACTACTTAGTTTATATTTTCCGACTTTTAACTAAGAAATGGAGATCAAAACGAGACAGATGATATGAGTATGGTTGGCAGAATTACCTGACCTTATTCAGAAGCAAAAATAACTAAACCGCCTACTGCAAACGTTCTTAACATTACTGGGTTAATGCGCAAAATTCAAATTAATTTAGCCTCTGCACAATGAAGACAATCTTTTTCATATGGTAGCCATGGTTAAAAATATATGTATAATAAAAAATATGTATATATATATACTATTATACCATATCAAAATTATCTATAATCAAATTAAAGCCAGGGACAACCAAATCAAAATCAGGACTAACCAAGTCAAAAGCAAGATAAAATAAATCAAAAACAGCGTCAACTTTTTTTAAAAAGTCTGAAAACATTTGAAATACAACAAAACAAAATTCAATAGCAACCATTTTAACATGAAAAACTGTTTGTTATGAAGTTTATTTGGTTTTATTTGAATTTGAAAAGGTTGATACTAATTTTGATTTATTTGTT
>QYTT01094881.1:0-11509 GCA_006980735.1 Dasypogon diadema
TTATTGAATGTCAATGTGTTTGTTCGCTAAAGGGATTTGTACAAGTGACCTGCCAGTCATTGCTCATGGCTTAGTACATTTTCATTTGCAGTTGATTCTAGATTGCTGGATTGGGATTTTTCTCCATATATTCAACAAGTAATTTAATTTGCTTTGCGTTAGTTTTTGTCCCTGAAAGTTTTCTGATGTGAATATTTAAATTAATATTATAATTAATGCAATATATATACATTTTAACTATTGTAGATAACAAAATTAACTAAGTGGTTCCGCGGGAGATATTTAATTTTTGACAGTTTTCCATAAAAATGAGCGTTACCATCACGAATTCCAAATATTTATGCCAATCTTTTTTAATCACAAAATATTTATCACATAATTATTAAAACAATTTTATTCAACAGCCCTTTCGACGCCTAAAGTGGCGTCGACTGAACCCTGTTGAATTTACGACACCTCTCTGTCGACGCAACGAGTTGCGCAAACTGGCATCGACATTTTACGTGTCGTTTTGCCTCGACGTCGAATTGCGCGAACTGGGCCCTGCTTTTATCACTTTCTGAAGTTAATTTGAGAATATAATTTATATACTATAATGCTCATTGTGTACATTATTGACATAGATTACATTGTCTACTTGAAATATTGCGGCGAAGACTACGTTATTGTCTACACGTCAACAATGGCGTAATTTACGTTGTGTAGACAATTTGCCCATCAGTGCACCCAACAAGTGTTATGAGAACCGAGGATAATTCTGTCATTGACAGTGAAGCATCATTAATACAAAAATTAAACAAGATCGTTTTTTGCGAAGAAAAATTAAAAGTGCTTACGGAATTTGAATGGGATGAAATCGAGAGAACTAAGGACCTTCTTCCAACTTTGCGTCAATCTCATAACCGTTCACCTCTTCAAGCAGTTATAATATTTTTGATCAAACTTGAAACTGGTAACAGCAACAGCGTTATTGCAACACCCCTGGATTTGAAGCAGCAACAGCTAGTCTCAGATTATGTTACATCTGTTACTGTCGTCTTTGAAAAAGATATCTTACCAACAAAATTTGGGCTTAAGGCGGGTAAAAGAGAAGAGAGGAGAAGATATTATTAAAAATCATACGTGCGGAATTGCGAAAAAATTAGTTGATGCTAATAATAAACCAATTTTAATATGTGATGGGACATACCTGTATCATGAGAAAAGTAATAATTACGCTTATCAAAGGAAATCATATTTTGCACAAAAAGAGCAGAATTTATGTAAGCCGTTCACAGTATGTTCTACAGATGGATACATTATTGATATGTTAGGACCATTTGAAGCAGAAAATAACGACGCAACAATATTAAAAAATCTTTTTGAAACTAACGCCGAAATGAAAAATTTAGTGCGAAAAAATGATGTTCTTATCTTGGATAGAGGGCGATAGGCCTAGTGACGGGATTAATTATAATAGGTTTAGTAATATATTTAGCTAAGGAATATGTAGAAGGGTGTGAAATGATTGCTCTAACTGGTTGTGGTTCAAGTACCAGCTGCACATCAACAACACAGTAGTCAAGGTTTATGTACTTTGATTTATTTAGTTAGAGCAAAACAGCTCTACCTTTAAACAAGGCAATCTGATGCCTGCAGTCAACGATGAGTTCATGGAGTCACAAGGCAGGAACACAAGTACCAGGGATGATAAAATCGATACAATTGTATTTTTTCGAATACAATTAATGTTTAAAAAATACAAAATACATATTAGCAATAAAAAATACAATTTAATTTTTTCTAATATTCTCAAAATTATTTCCTTACTTAGATCAGCCCTGCAATCATCAAAATTGTTTTGATAATGGCAATGGCAACACTCAACTATCATGAGAAAAATTTACTGTGGTGTTAGTGCATGTGCGACTGGATCGTTACCGCTACTGCGCCTCTACGGTGTAATTTGCTTTTGTATGGGCCGGCGTACACGCGTTTTCTTGCCCACACGCAGCACATCATGGAATGCCTGATACGCTTTTACAGTATCCATGAAGTGCGTGACAGGCCAATCTATCTAGAAAATCGCCCCTCTACTTTTTTTTAGTTTAATCATTGTGTATAGAATCTTATAATGATTGCCAAACGAAGTTCGAAATGTTTCCTACTCGGCATGATAGAGGCGCATCAGTCGGAAGTTTAATTATCAAGATATGATTCGTGTATACGATATTGTTTTCAACTTTATCTTGCTTAAAATAAACTCAAAGCTTAATTAGGTTTGGATCTATGGAGTTTCCAATTAGAATTCTAAAACTTAAATTGAAATGACTAGATGTTTGAAATTTATTATACGGATTGGAAAAAGCTTCTTATATGTATTGTTATCTTTTTGATATGCGTGAGCTGTTTGCTTTGGAAAGGTAGGGAGAAAAAGTTCCGATTGAGTACAGCCGTGTAGCGGAACAAAATAATAGTGAATATTTATGAAAGATTAAATAAAAGGAAAGCACCTTAAATGCAAAGTAAATTAACACGTATTCAAAATTCTTAATTTATCCACTTTTTTTTAGGGTTTTATTTGAAAGCATACGGTTAGCTTTTTTAGAATAAAATCTTGAAAAAAATAAAAGAGAAAATTTATTAATTTCGTGTAAATGGTTTTTGAAAATATTTATTTCTGGCACATTTAATCCTTGAACTAAATTTTCAACTGAAGATTTTTTATGGCAAACCGCAAGAATATTTTTCCCAAAGTTTTTAAATAAATCGTAATATGCTTTGAAAATAATTCTGATGGTAATATTAACATTTCATATTCAGAATTACATTGTTTTATTTGTGCGGAATGCACATCATCATTACAATTAAATTCTTTGGCTTGATGTTGACATCAATCATCAAAAGAATGATCCAGTAGTGCAAATAAATACATTATAATTCGTTGAATGAGGTGGGATGTAATTTAGAAAAGTGATCTGTCTCAAATTTCTTTACAATCTAAGTGCAGATGGGTTACGTTCATAGTTCCCTTTGTTTCTCCGTACCATAGCGATTCAGTTTTCCAGACAGTTGTGATTCAAGTGCGAAGTTATTAGATACTTTTGTTCTAATTTAAAATTTGTCTTCAACAATAGTACACTATTGCATATTGTTTGAATAAAACCATCATAACAAAAAAGCCGTTTCAAGCTCCCTATATTCCACCAAAATTTTATCCAAGGTACTGCTTTTTTTATTATTTCTGAATTACTGGTTATCACGTTTCTTTGTGGATTTGGAGAAAACCGGGTTACACTATTTAAATTATCAAATGTGTCATTAACTTTTCTGAAAAATGCAGCAGAACTTTTTGCTATCTCTTCCGAAACAAAAATATTTAGAGAAATGGTAAGTTCAATCAAAGTTAGTCATGGAAGTTATATAGTGTTGAGAGGAAACCATTATTGTCGTGACCGCTTTGGCCGGTCAAACCAAAAAGGAAGCAATTTTGGTACATAGAAATCATGTCAGAAAAGGTATAGATAACCTTTATACACAATGGTTTAATGTATTCGGCCCAGTCGTCCCGTCGTCGTTGTTTTTGTTTCCTTTGTTTTGAATTTCTTGAACTTATTAAACTTGAGTTTTTTGGTCGAGTGTATTTGTCTGTTCAGATTTTTTGAATTGCATAGTGTTTTTGCTTGAGAGAGATTAGTGCTCGTGTCTTGGTGGTCAACGTGGATATCGTGTTTGGGGACAAATTACAGGTCCTGCTTTGTCCGCTCTCGAATTCAACTTGAAGACATCTATCTTTTCATGGAAGAAGGAATTTTTAAACAACAGGTTTCTGTAACCGTTCGTTTATATGTATTGAATAAGGAAATTTAGATAGAATTGCTAAAGATCGCTGAAAATTCAACGGCAAAGACAAATCTCCTAATCGGAGATAAAGGATTTAAACAGGAAAAAAAACATAATTGGGTTCTACCGTGAATGCGGCGGAAAGATTGCTTTGGATAATCGGTGTTGGAGAATTGTCATAGACAAGTAGGTTCCTTTTTCATTAGTTTATAATTTTTCATTTGTTTATAAATAAATTTTCTACTTTATTACAGGATTTATTATTGCAAGATGTATTGAAGCAATTTGCTTCCACTTCTCTAAAAGTCCAAGTAGGAGCGAGACACTCAAAGATTTCCAAAAAATTTTTTAAACAGAAGAACATGTAATTCTAAAATATTCCGCAACTAGATGGTTGTCAAGGCAGATAATAATTTCTTTAATAATTCTTTTCATTTAACTGCTTTAACTGCTTATCAGGTTGTTACAGATCGGATTTTGGAACAGTGGCCAGCGCTCTATCATTACTTCACTCTACATAACTTTCAGTTAAAGGGAAAAAAACATTAACATTGATTTCATAAGTGTGTAATATGTAATATGTGTCTTCAAAGTAAAACTATGAAAATGTATTTACTTTTCTTATCATATATACTAAAGGTTATAAATGACTTGAATATAGAAATGCAGTCTGAAAATCCTCGGATTCATGTATTATCTGCTCGCATAAAGGCACTTTATCGCTGTATAGCGAGAAATCTTATAAAAAAAATCTGTTTTAGATAAGTTTGAAATATCGGAGATAGATATAAATAATACAGAAAACTATATGAATCTTACAGATATTTACTGTGGAACAAACGTAGAACTATACTTAACTGAAAATTCAGATTTAATATCCTCAGAAATTGATAATTTTAAACAAAATGTTTTAAATTTTTACATCACATTACTTGCAACATTACTTAGAAAATTTGTTTATAATGATCCTATTTTAAGTGGCTTTAGAAACTTTGATCCAAAACTTGTGCTTTCTGGCGAATGTCAAAGTATTGTACCAGTTGTGCGAGCTATATTCCCCCCTTATGTTATGATTAAAATACAAAAGCCCACGTAAAATACAAATGCAGGTCCCAAATTGGATAAAATTTCATTTAAAGCAATATCAGCACAAAGTGGAACTACTACAAAGAGAAAAAGAGATTTTATATTTAAAATTGGAAGTATCTAAAAGTGGCAAACCTGTAATAGTTAAAATAAAGAAAAAACAGTGCTGTGAAAACAAATAATAGAAACTGCCATCAGCCGAAGAGTGTACTTGAAAAGTAATAACACGGGCTCAACTTGAAGTCACGGGATGTGCAAGGTCCCAGCGCGCCCAAGGCGTCCTTCTTAGCCGCCCACTCAGAACCTCGGATTTCGAACAGTATTGGACGCAAATTGTGGCAGACGATTCTCGTGACAACTGATAGTGCTTACGAATACACAGGACGCAAGAAGGAAAACAAACAGCTATATTCATAGTGAAAGATACAACAAGGAAGCCGCAGAAACCCAGCCGCAGAGCAACCACAAGCCGCAGAAACCCAGCTGCAGAGCAACTACAAGCCGCAAAAACCCAGCCGCAGAGCAATCACAACGGCGAGGGACCCCTTAAGCACATAGGGGCAGGTAAAAAAAACACCTGCCCCTCCAAGGTCGGTGTAACCACAAAATTTTCTTAGTATCAACATGCTTAATATATGAAGGAAAGTATCCTAACCTCCTCCTCGATTGGTGCAATAAAGGAGAGGAATGTCTCAAAGAAGATTTCCGTGAAATATGGACAGTTTTCCGGATCTCCTGCTTCGTAATGACTCGACATTTTAGCGCACAAATTTTTCCGATTCATACAGGATCACACCGTCCTCACATCATTCGCGTACTATAATCTAAAACTTCAATTGTACACATAACGTTACTGAAAACACCTATTCGTGTTGCTTTGAAGGTGTACAAAAATTTTTTCTTCTGTCGGAGGTTGAGTGAATGGTCCCTTAGGCCGCAACAAAGGAGGAGGAAGGAGCGTACGCACACGATTGTTACTGTTGTTCCCTAATCTTTACCTACTAACTAATTTTGCTTATAATTTTTTTTGAACTTGACATATAATACTTAGGTAACCAAAAAGGTTAAAACTAAAAATTTTACCTTGAGCGCGTTTAAGAATTAAATGCTGTTTGTATCACTAACCTTGCCAAGATAACGCCCTCACTAGACTTTTCGATCAGAGCTTGGAAGGAAATGGTTTTTTTGGGAATTTGCTACTCTGAATGGTAAATTACAAGTTCAAGTGTTAAAGTAATCTGAATTGATTTAATATCTAGCTCAAGCGTCTTCCATTTCCTTTTTCAGCTCAGAAGGTATTGTTAAACATTGTTGACAAAATTTATTGAAATATTTAAGTCCCCTAAACATTTGCCAAAGGTTCGAAGAAGGAAGTTGTCCCTGATTCATTATCTAAATATTCAGTCTCGATTTTATTGCGTTTGACCAGCTTCCCCATTTTGCCAGGAGACACAGGGATGCGCATCTCTTTTTCTCTCGACGTTGCTGGGTTTATTTTTTCTGGATTTTAGTTCCTTGCCAGTTGGTTTCTCTTTTTTTCAGCCAAGTGCGACGAAGGACAGTCGCCCTGTAGTGAAAACTTCAGGTTTCCTCATCCTACACAGTATTCAATATGTGAGTTTAACTGAATCTGATTTTAAGTTCTTTTCTGAGGATTGTACGAAAGGTAGAAATTAGGCTATGCCTTGCTGATCGGCAAAGCCGTGTCAGAAGAGTGCAGTGGATTTGAGTTTAGTCAGGTTAGGAGAAAGAAAAGAAATATAAAAAACATACATTGACATATATTATCAAGTCATGTTGGATTGTTACATTGAATTTAAGTACCTAGATTGTTCTAAGGCTTAGAAAAAAAATCCAAATGCCAAATGCCTGGGCTAGCTCAGCCTAAAGCATGAGGCTCGTTTGAGTCCTCAGCTCTGGCCTGCACGGCCATGGCTAGTCCAGAGACCACTTTTACCATCCAGGCTGCCATTCGTCTTAACCCCTAAAAGCCAGCCTGCCAGCCAGCCAGCCAGCCGTCTTAACCCCTAAAAGCTACAGACTGGTCATAATGAAAAAGACTTCAAGGTCAAAGGTCCACAGTGGAAGGTTGCTCTTGTTAATGTATATCAGGATGAATATCATAAAATGGTTCTTGTGAACGACAAGGTCAGTGCTATAGCTTTCATAGATATGGGAAGTTTTACTAACGGAAAGGCAAATATAAATCTGAGGATTGATTCAGTAGTAGTTCAGAAGGTATCGAGTTTTTGTTGTGGACGTTGAGTTCTTGCAGGCAGATCTTATTATAGGTAGGAACTTAATCGATCGTGTGTTCGTAAAGAGAAAAGCAAACTGATTATAATGAAAAATGATAGAAAGGATGATCCAGTGTTTTTATCGAAAGAAGTAAAAATAATTAGTGAAGAGAATTACAGTAAATTGAATTAGCGGCAATTGAGAATGTGCCCTTAACCTTCATGAAATACTACCGCCATCTCAAGTTTCATCTTGTCAACTCCACATCTGTCATCTGTAAGAAAACGTCTTCTTTTTCCGCCATTCAACTCAGAACCACGAAACTCGCTAGTTTCTTCTCAATTCTAAATAAATCTCATTCGTTATTAACGATCCGGTGTTTTCTTTCCACACCAGCAACTGCTCAACCATCCATTATTTAACAGTATTATATTAATACAAAGGGTCTAGGGTGTAAAATATAGGATAGAATATATAGGATATAGTACAAGAGTGCTGTATAATTAAAGAAAAAAAAAACAATTAATGAGCACGCAACGCAGGATGAGACCAGTGGAGTCGAAAACTCTGAAGTACCTGATCATGCGACGCCCCTTACTGAAATCGAGTTGCTCAGGTGGGAAAATGATTTACTGAAAAGAGAGAAAGCTTTGAGGGAAAATGAAGCATGTGTCGGTTGCAGTTCTAGTACGGCTGATAAGGAAAAGTCTTTCACTGAACCCAGTCAAATAAAAATTGGTATTAATGAGATTAGGGCATTATTAAGTGAATTCGATCCGTCTCAAAATACTGTCACGGCAAAGAGCTAGATGGACTCTGTAGAAAGCTTGAAAGCGCTGTACGAGTGGGATGATCGCACGGCACTTTTTTATGCTACTTTACGTTTAGGTGACGCTGGGTATTACTAGTACCAATCAATGTAACTTAATGATGCGTGGGAGCGCATCAAACATTCCTTCCCCCAGCGAAAAAGGTGAGGATCATTCTTAGGAGAGGAATGATCTCCGGAGATTTCATTCAGTTATCACCGTTCAACGTGAAAGGATGAACTTTGTTGAGGTCTAACGCCGCGAGAGGATGTCGGTCGAGCACCCCCACATGTTGAACTTGTCTTGTGTGGAAGGGGTGGAAATGGCAGAAGGCATTGCCAAGCGAAAAGTTTAAAAGTGCTGAGGGACGTTCGAGACGACTAATACCAAGACATCTATGCCTGAGTGTGAGTCGTGTGCAGAGTAGACGCAAGGTAGAGCCATATTAGGCAATACACGCCATTTTCATTTTGGTTACAGTACAGTGTTAAAAGCATTGGAGGTATACATAATGTTGCAGATTCGAGTACAGATTTAGAGGAAATATGGAAATATGGAAATAGACACACGATCGGCATCATCGCTTATTATTAATCAGGAATATTTAGAAAAATTAAGTGAGGTTAGGTTGAATCAGATAAATACTTCTAATTTAGTTACAATTACAGGAAGGGTCTAGTAATAGTAGGCATTTAGAAGGCCAAGGAATTTTGACCTTAACAGAAAAATGTTGATATCAGTTAGGAGCATACGAAATTCCGTATGAGACGAACTTCGAAGAAACAATCCCCATTAGAAAACCTAAATCTCATAATTTCCCCAATTTAGTATTGAATTCAACTTTCCTCGAGACGTTTTTAAAACCAGTCGAATTTTATGTTAGCAGCCCCAAAATTATGCAAAGACAAAGGTTTCCGCAGATATTTCCAACGCAAACTTAGAAGAAATAATTGTTTCTGATCCTAACGTAATTTCTACGCAAGGCGCGGTCCTAAGTTCTACAGCCAGTGAAACGGTGAATACTCAACACTCTCCTAAGAAAGAATCACCGAAAAAAAATTTTAATAGAATCAGATCTTTTAGAATATCAATTCAACACCCTTTTTGTCCATATTTTAGTAATGAAAGTTTTAGTAACAACTCAACTCTATGCGAAAAGGAAGACGTTCAAATAAGTAGGATTATACTGTAGGAAATATATTGAACTGCAATGTAAACTACCTGTTAGTAATTTGCCAAATCAACCTTAACCCATTTGCATCATGAGCGCATATATGCGCGCATTTTCCCTGGCCACTGTCACCAGAGCGTATATATGCGCTCATTCCACTTAGGCATTTATCACCAGAGCGTATATTATACCCATGCGTATTTGGCTCTCAGTCAATGAAAAGAGGTGATCGCGAATAGTTTCAGGGTAAAATAACTTAGAAAAATAAAAAAATGGAGACCTTTTTCGAAAATATGTGTTTTGCCAAAAATGTTGGTGTCAATCTCGCTGTGCCTTCTAAACCGGATACATCTCTTAATCTGTGGAGACCAGTCCCCAACATTAAGGAGCCGCAGCCATCCACCAGTAGTGGCAGTCCGGGAAACTTTGCTGTGGCCTCGCCCTCTTCATCCAGGTCAAATATCCCCGTCAGTTCTCGTCAGCCAGCACCGAAGATCCAAGTGATCGAGGATATCCAAGTGATGCCAGCGAATGCCAACGCCCAGGATATTTATCTCCTGGTCATGGACAATGACAGCCCGGCGTTAACGGAAGCCATCCGAGTGTCATGTGACGCGCTGAAACGTTAAAAAAAAACGCAAACAGCGCTACACCACCCGATGCGGGACCAGGATTAATGTGAGGCTTCTTGCCAACGGCATTGTTAAAGTGACGCAAATAAAATAAAAGTTTTAAACTGATTAAGTGTTCTTATTTACACCTACCCCTGCCTTTTTTGTTCTTTTCGTCTCAAGGAATTTCCCTAATGCATTTCTAGTGATCTGTGAGGTAGCTAGAATTTGAGTGAAATATCGTTTCAGATTGAAGGTTGGTACTACTTGCCCAGTACAATATCCTTCTATTAAGCTTTTTATCGTTATTATTTTTTTTTGAAAGCCTTTCAACCGGGGGCAGTATGTTGCGAGTCCGCATAGAAGTTCGCACTTTGTTTTATAAGAAGAGAAAGAAGCCATTGACTATTAGCATCATCTTGCGCAAATATGTTTCCACCTGTGTGAATATTCCCATAAGTAGCCCGCAGTCCTCAAAATGCTCGAAGAGCTTTCCCATTCCCGTAAACTAAATCTACCTAATAGAATCTTTCCAGCAAATTTCACCCTGATGGAATAAGGTACTTTGAACTTCGAACAGCTTAGAGAATTGCGTCGAGACCTGAGGAGCCAGGATAAGGAAGGAATTTAAAAATCAATTTCAAAATCAAAATAAAGAAGCAATGGATTCTAGAAGCCGACCATTCCAATAAGGAGCATTTCATCATAGCGTCTAGTTAATTCAAAAAAGAATAAGTGCAGTGCAAAATTGATGTACAAATTTCTTTCGCTTTTAATATTTTGTCGAAATTTATAATTTTCAAAAGAAATATGCTAATTTGTGAAAATTCAGGAACGGCAACACTATTATAAGAGCTTTTAGTACTGCGGTGACGTACGCGAGTTCTTTAGTACTTAGGTGCCGTGCGCATCATTCGTCTATATAAGTAGTGTCGCAGTACTGTATTGGCCTCTTTCATCTGGCAGTGCTCGAGGTAAGTACATTGGAGATATTGACTAACTTCTATTTTTCTGGGTTACGACTAGAAAAATAAATTTTTCACTAATATACCTATTTGCTCTGGGGATTACGACTAGAACAAACTTCCTTGCTCCCTTCCTCATCCACTTCACCTTGGGTCCACGACCAGGGCTTAAATTCCTAGATTCCCCTCGGGTCATCGACCGATGCAGTAAGCTATCTTGGGTAATCGACTAAGAGTTAAAATCGGTCCTCTCCTCATCCACTTTACCTTGGGTCCACGACCAAGGCTAAAGTTCCTGGTCTCATCTCGGGTCTTCGACCGAGATTCAAAACTATTAACTAACATTTCCCGTTAACCTCCACTCTGCCTTAGGTCCATGACTAAGGTAGAGATTCATCACGGGTCCTCGACCGTGATACCATTCTATTTTCTCCACTTTATCCTGAATTCTCCAACAGGTTTCTCAGGTCTTCGACTGAGACCAGTTATTTTTTCCTGGGTCTTCGACTGGGACATTAATCTGCAATTCCTTACTCGAGTCTACGATCGAGATACTCCTCTTTTTTCCTCACTCGGGTCCACGACCGAGCCATTCCTGTCCCCTCAAGTTTTTAATTAATTCAAAATAATCGGGACATCAGGAAATCTGACTTGTGCTATCCTCGAGCTGCAGCACTGGGACTCAGGTGAGTACGTTTATTCTCTAGTATATCTTTTTTATAATCTGTGGCTTCTTTCTCTTCGTCACCTCCTTGCTTACGTCACTGTAAAACTATATCAATTACTACATCAATTGAATTATATCAA
>QYTT01094882.1:0-24906 GCA_006980735.1 Dasypogon diadema
GTACTATGGATATGCATGGAATGAGAGCTCCTTACTTACGTAAGGTTAAGCAAATACTCTCCTGAAGAATTTACAGCTAATACTATAAAGAGGGTTGTTGATATGACTAATATATTTCACAGGATGGAGCTCTTTTTGAATACCTTTGCGCAGATTATAATGCAACAAGTTCCTCGGGAGTTCATGTATTAACCTCATCCTTAAGGAGATAAATACTAAAATATTTTTTTGATATTTATACATCGAAGTATTTACGCAAAAGATTATTATCTGTTGCCTATAATGGTGTTAGGTCCTAACCACTTGCTGTATATTTTTATTTTTATATAAAAAGTTGAGATGGCGACTGTTGAATGTTTGATGATTTCAACGAATTACCACAGACAAATTTTGAGAAAGTGTTACATAGTTAAACATAGTTATACTCCTCTACCATATAGAAAAGTGCCTACATTGAATGATCACAATTAACTTTTCACTGAAGGCATATGCCCTAAAAAGGAGGACATATCTTGAAAAAGAAAAAAAAACACATATGTACAATTTTACATCAAATACAAAAATTTGCAGAACTAAAATAATTCTCGGGAAATGGATGCTAGCTATTCAACGGGTCTACGGGTGGTGGATAGTGGAAAATCTTTTGTGATGCGTTCGCTAACAGGGCAACACCGAATAATCAATAACAGATCCTAAACCAAACATCCCCCAAGATCAAGGTGGAACGGCATACGCCAAGGATCTGCTTGGTCTCTAGTAGGCACCGTTCGGTGTAAACTAGCCTTTACGTGGCAATGCGAGGCTCTGTCATGGACGGCTCTCTTTCCCTACCTCTCGTGGGTCGTCAAACAGACAATTTTCTAATAAAGAAATAATCTAATGAGGATGGTACTTCTCAAATCGTGACAACAATTGAAGAGTTGGCTAACTTGCCTCACAACGCGTCGGTAAAGAGCCTGAAAAGATTCCTCATGACCTCATCAGTGAGGAATCATCCCCATCTGATGAGGTTATGAGTAGACAGGGTGGATACAAATTTCAAGCATAATAATGCCTGGATTTGTCTATGCGGTGCAGTTAGCAAACATTTATACCGACTTTTTAAAGAGGGTCTTAGTTTTGATGCAGCCCATCTATTAGCCATAAAGCTCTTCTATAAAATTCCCAAAAGGGGATTCTGAAGTCAAAAGTAAGAAACCAATTCCTACCGCTTAGGGAAAACCAACCTTCGATGGTATAATATCCGCTGCTTGTACCATTTAAGCGGGTTCCCACAAGTGTGTAACCTCCACTTATACAGGAGGGGTTACTTCTGTGAGAAAGATGGACCCTTCTGTGGACTCAACAATAAAGGATGGCATTATCTCTTCTTTTAAAAGGATATCCCCCAAGCGCCAGTTATGTTTTCGGTACCTGAAAACCATCCTATAGGGAAGCTCTGTGTAGCACTGGGATTGTCATCATTGCGGACAACTTTCCGGAAGAGCCAGTCTTAGGACGGTAGACGTTAGAGATAACACAATAAGATCGTGACTGGATACTTTCCTAGTAGCTAGGACATCTTCACTAAGGCCATCCTAGACTACATAGATGCCCAGAATGACGACCTTAGATTGTCTGATTGTAATCAAAACGATAAATGATGGTACAGATTTTTACTTCGTCCTCTTCATTAACTATCCCTCGGCCGATATGCTGAAAGAATCCGTGATTTTAGCTGAGTCGAGTTGAGACCGTGGGGTGGTTTATCAAAAGAAAATATTCAAGCTGTTTCGAACCTGATGTAAGCTGAAGGACAACAGCTCCGGAAGCGGCTCGTAACACTTTAGTTTTGACGTAAAATATACTGTGTCGCTAGTATCTCACCTCAGAGCACAGGGCACAACCTGTAATAAAATCTTTAACAAAAGATGGAGATCAAAGAGCAGATTGTGTATGTGGAATATCTTCACTATAATTTTCGATGGTTAAACGTTTGTCAAAGCTTTTTCGCTAGGGATGAAAGTAAATTGAAGATAATCCACGGTGTGGACGAGCAGCAATGGTAATTACGCAAGATAACGTGGATATAGTCGAGAAAATCGTTCTGACCGACCAGCAGTTAAAGGCCAAGGAAATCGCAGAATAAACAGTGTATAGAGAACAAGTTTTCTTCGGATTCTTCATTAGTTTTTTGGTATGAAAAAAAAAATCAACGCGGCGTAGACAGTGTTCTCCAATGGCTCTTTACCATGATCCTTTGTCCAAAAGGGATTAAATAGAATGGCATCACCCCGGAGAACCAGTGTCAAAACGCGAAGGTCATATAAAGTATCAGAAAGATCATGACAACAGTTCTCTGGGATACTGAAGGTATTCTGTTGCTGGACTTCAAGGAACATAATACCTTAGTATGGAATTCTGCGAAAGTTACGTAAAGCCAATGTCGAGAAAAGGAGAGGAAAACTGTCCCGAAAAATACCTACTGCCCTTACACGATAATGCGCTCGTACACACTGCTGCTATTTCATTAGCTGCTGTTAAGGAATGCGACTTCGAGGAATTGGATCATCCACTTTACAGTCCACACTTGGCTTCAAGTGATTATTTTTTTATTTTCCAAACTAAAATTAGATTCATGAGGATAAAGACATCCATCAGGTCTATTATTTTAATGGTGTTAACGCACTTATTAGGCAATCTCTCAACTTGCCTGAAAATACAAGTACGATTTTTATATGGGCACAAAAAACTTATGAGAACATTTTTTCCATAAATTTTTCATATAATTATTATTGCAAAGCTGCATCTAATGTGGTTAAAAAATTGTACGCTTTTATTTTCCGAGCATTTTAGATAAATAACAACTGGTGCACTTAATGGTATTCCAACTACCTATCAAATTTTAAATCTGTAGGATGAGTAGTTCATAGAAACGAAGGTGACATCATTCGGGTTCCTTTTTTCTTGGGTACGAAGTCCTAAGGATCATTACGATATAAGGGCTCACTATTACCCACAAAATTACAAAACAAAAGTCCTTAAAGACGTAAGGAAAAGTAGTAAGATTTCTACGATAAATGAGAAATTTGCTTAATTATCCAGGTCCATTTGCATTCGTGCCTCTGTGTAACCCTTCTGTGTGGAACTTCAAAAGAGTTTTAAAGTAATTCTAATTACGTCGTTTGGAAAATTTCTGGTAATAGAATTTCGCCTTAATCCCTTCCTTGAATACCTTAAATGTATAGTACTGGTAATATACCATCGTAAGCTTAGGTATACCTCAGAGTCTAGCACAATATTAGAAGCTTTCTGGAGGAATAAAAATTAATTGAATGCGCAAGTACCTACCCCACTCTTGACGTCATAACCGTAGGGGTAATCCTGTGAAAAGTAAAGGATAGGCGCAAGTCAATTTTTATTGTACGACTTTTCTAACGTATATAAAAGTTCAAGCTAGTTACAAAGATGACGACGACGCCTTAACAGGCATCGAAATGATTTCAGACACTGAAATCGGTCCTGATGATTTTTCCTGAGTCTAACTCTAACATCCTCCTCTTTACGGGTATTCTTTGGTGACGCTTTATTGTGGGTTGAGCGGTGTGACCCAAATCCCCATGGAGAGAATTTTAATTTCCAACGGTGCAGAATATATGCCAAGTATGTGAACTCGAATTCCTTGAAAGGGATCCTTAATAGGAGTTTTGTTTAGGGAACTGGTGCCTATTGTTTGCGCCATACGAGCTAATTTAACTTGAAGTAGTACTCACCCACATTCTGTTGCTTTAAAAGCTGCTTTAACCACCGAAAATGTTGCCGAGGCTTTTTTTTTTTACTACAGATGTAATTCGTTTGCATATTTTGCATATTTCATTTTCAGGCATAAGAAGAAACTGATTCTTGCAGCCTTTTACAAGCACGGGCTATACAATTATTAGGCGTATGGTGCACATACCCAGATACATTTCCACAGACATGGGCGCTTTCCATTTAGGAATTTTATTAGAAGGGAAATTATAACATTTGTTTCACTTTGTGGTGTGAGCATTTTAATGAAAGTCGGCAGTACCAGGAAATGTAATTAATGTTATATTTACTTTGTTATTTATAACAGCGGTTGGGTTAAATTTCTATTGAAATTAAAACATTTTATCTTCCTTGGCAATGAGAAATATTTGCCTTGTAAAGGAAAGTAAAAATAGACCATTCAATTCAGTAAGATTTTTGAGCAGCTTGGAATACTTCCGTTATTTAAAATAAACCAAAACGTGAGATTGCCTAGGTAAGTGTTACGATGTAGTAAAATTCTGTTTCTTGGGTAGTAGGAGGTTCATGAGAGCAAAGGGACGAAAATTACACGTTTCTACTCCAAAGTATCGATACGTAGTATTGCACAATTTTTACAGTATCTCAATTATGGTTTGGGCAGCTGCTTTAGCCATGCCAAAAGAATCGCAGCGGTAGCCGGGAGGGCTGAAGCGCATGTCTATAGATTTTCTTCTCTGTTGGCGTTAGTTCAAATCCTAAACAGTGCGTGGCGATTTATCTGAGTAATTATAAGACTTTTGGGATGTTACACAGCAATATCATGCCAAACATTGTGACTCACTTGCAACATTTGTAAGGTTAAAATTTTATAATCTCCTCTTTCCTAATTTCCCTCCGCTTAAGCTGTGCTGTGTGGATCATAGGGTTGTCCCCTGGGCTTAGGCAATACCTTAATACTTGCTATTCCCATTTTTTTTATAATGATACATAAATACAAAATCAATGAACCAATACTCAACCGTTTGTACACCCCTAATGCAAAAACGGACCAACTTTAAATTTGAGGTAAAAGGTAATGCTGGTGGGAAAAGGAGTTTAAAAGCGGGAAGAGTTGAAATTTTCTGGAGCCAAAACCCTCTATATTATAAGCCGTGAACTGTTCTTTTTGTAAGGACATTGAACTGGGTTTGTATATTTTGTTAGCCCTTGTATTTCTATCTTAAGACATTCATAAAAGCCAGTTTATATCAAATTTCATTTCGGTATACCTCAGGAATCGGTTATGATACCCTCATTATTTTCACTATAATGTGGAGACATCGGAATATTTTAGCAGGTGCAATATGTATCCAGTTTAAATTACATATCAGGACTTTTCGGAGAATAGGAATAACGCTGGGTATCCTTGTACAGGTTTATGATTGGTAACGTGGTTTAGTAATCCTTTTTGTTTGCTGCGGACTCACTTACCTAGCGATAACTTCACAATTATAAAAAGCTTGTGCACTCCAATCCCATTATCAGGAACTTATAACTCGGAGGCCATTTGTCCAGTGTGTATATTTCATTTGGACGTTCATGGATTAACCTAATATGCTCTTTCATGTGCATCTCAAAATTCTGAGGGTATATGCACAAAACACAAACAAGGTTACATCTTTACCCAATGAACTTGTCCAAATCAATAAATTTCCGAGAGGCTAACAATAGGAAGAACATAGAATTTATTTGGTAGCATGGACACGTACTTCAGTCCTGTAATCCAAAAATTTCAGCAATTATTGAAAATTTACATTCCGAACAATCCTTGAACGTTTTTAGTGGAGTATGGCACTACATCGATTTGTGCTGCTGTAATCCGGGTCCTGTGCATCCAGCAAAAAGTCAAACAGTCACGTACGCAACGCAACGAATGCAAAACACTTGTGCACAACAAAACTCTTTCGTTTTGAATTAATTTCTATGCAAACTGATGCACATGTACTTGCTGCAACTGGAAGTCCCCAGTGCCATCGATGGCCTCGACCTCGTGCCCCGGGATTGTCATGTAAAAACAAAAACGCACACTTGGATAACTTCATGGAGAGAGCTGAGACCGCCGAATGGTAGATGGAGCGCATGCAACCGATAATAGGACATCCATTTTTGGACTATGAATATTTGCCCTACAAATAGGAATTTCTATTTGCATACTCATGTGAAACGGAAGTATAATTGGGATTGCCACATAAATGTAAGCCGGTAAGTGTATGTAATTCCATCCTAAAGTATTGACTTACATTGGCGTAAGTGAGTCCCATGTTATTGTTTGGCAGCCAACATTTCATGAATTTTAAATTAAATTTTCAGTTAAGTGCATTATCGGGGGGTTAAAATTTGAGCGCATTTGCAATTAAGGACATTAAGGGATTTCCGGATGTTGTCCATTGTAATTGGGGGAAATTTTTTACATTTTTCCAACGTGGACCGTACCTATAGTCTGAAAGCTCCAACAGCTTTATGTGGCTTTTATACATTGATGTATTTTAACGTTTCTGGGAAAAATAATGCAAAGCCACCACCTCTTCATGTGAATTAATGCAAAAATTCGCGGCCGGCTTTTTTAATACATTTTTTAAGCTCAGGAATCGAAATTTTTTTCTCAGTATTTTTCTGAAAGACGCATTGGATTTTGGATGAGATGGATTTAAATTAACTTCATCGATTGCATCTATCACACACCACAAAAACCCCAGATCTTTTTAGTATCAACCTCAAAAACTTTTACAATTATTTAAAATTATAAAAATCTGAAATTTAAAATAGAGTCCTTGTCCAAAAAAGTATGGAGTAATACGGATGGCAATCCCATAGGAGGTGCTCTATTTGAATTTGTCATTGGAAGAAACCTGCATATTGCAAACAACCTAAAGGAGTCAACTTTCTTCGATGAAAAACGGAAGAAGGTGATTGATGTGTGTGGTGGCAAAACTTGTAAATGGGAGGGTGATAAAACGGGCAACGTTTTCTGATCACAAAGCCATTAAATTTGTGTTGGAGTGTTGAGGAAAGAGTTTTAAGGAATTTTCGGAGCACGGATGTGTGGAAGTGCAGGCGAGAAAAACACCTAAAACCATGAATTGGCGGTGTCACAGCAGAAAGTAATAACCTCAGCTGCAAAGAACAGATTTCGGGAGGTAAGCCCTCCAAAATCAGTAGGCGGTCAGGATCCCACTTGCCGGTTCAATGGAGAACTAGAAGGCCTGAAGATAGAGGTGAGAAGAGTCTTTAATCACGCCATGAGAATTAATGAATTGACCTGTGAAGACCATAGGCTGAAAAAGAGAGAGCTGAAAAGACACGGTCTCCAAAGATGGATTTGTTTAAGACAGGACGTTAAAAATTGGCGAGATATGGAAAAAGACGAATAGAATTTTAATAGAGGCATATTTTCCAGGAAGCTATCTCACGAAGAAATCCTGGACGTTGCGTAATCGTATGGCCACGAGATTAGTCCGATATGCGACAGAAAGCCTGCTGTCTTTGAAGAGAGTAAAGAGGGCCGTAGGCAACTTTGCGCTTTTTAAATCACCAGGCTTGGACGGAATATTCCCAGCCTTAATATAGGGGCGTAAAGAAACTATTTTACTGTGGCTACGGGGAATGTTTATCACCTGCCTTTTAAAACCACCAACACAAAATCATTGGGGTTGGTCAACTTAATAAATTTTCCATTGAAAACAAAAGAAACATCAATAAAAACAAAAGATATGAAATTAGAACCACTTACGCTCCTTGGACCTTATTGGGAAAGCCAAAGACCTAGGAATATTTCTGGATTCGAGGCTGACATAGAAGCATCATGTTAAAAAAAAAACCAATATAAAAGCTAAGGTGGATGGTGGGTGTGTGGATTAAGGTGTGGGATGCCGCCGAGATCAATGATGTGGTGGTTAGACTTATCCCGACAACTGCAGTGGAATTTCGCTGACCTAAGTCATATCAGGTTTTCGTTGAACGGCAACTGGATAGGGTACGAAGGATGACGTGCATAAGGGTTACGGGTGCTTTTTGCACGGGCTGTGTATGGACATAGGAGAATACTGGATCATGAAAAAGAGATCAGGGAATTCAAGATGCCCAAAGACGAAATCAAGAGTGTCAGGGCCTGGGAGCGGAGCATTCTTATATATGCACGGACGGACCTATAATTGAAGGCAGAGCAGGTACACAGATCTTCCATGAACACTTAAATTTGTTAGCCTAGGCCTAGGGAGATGTAATTTCGGTTTATCAGACAGAAATGTTGGCTCTGGTTAGTGCATTGGACTATTTAAAATGGAGTAAAATTTTCATTGCACTTGACACTAAAGCAGGATTCAGATGCAGGAATCTGTACAAAAACTCAACGAGTATGCCTTGAAAAATGAGGTAACACTTTGCTAGATTAGAGAACGATAGTGATCGAAAGGAATAAAAAATCTGGCATAGGGGTCGACTGTGGAATTCCCTCCAATGGGGGAACCATTAGGGGAGACATGTTCAAGGACCCAATAATTTTGTAAAAATTCTATAAATTCTGAAAATTTATACGTGTCTAAATTAGATCAAGGTATTTATTTAAAGCGGAATTTCAAAGCCTTGAACTGCAGATGAAGAAAGGCTTCCGTAATGCTTTTAATTCATTCAAATTTAATCTCTTAAGCCAGAAAGTGAATTCAGACTCCCAAGATCAGTAAGTAAAATTTATTTACTCTTATTTGTTAGGTAAGCAAATGTTGTGTTTGGAAATAATTGCTCGTAATCTAAGCTTTTACTTTTGGGAGTACCTCAAGGGTCTACTTTGGGTTCTTTATTATTTTCTCTATATATATTAATAATTCAGTAAAAGTACCTGGGCAATGCAGTTCACAACAATTGTATACTGATGGTCTGTCATCTGTTTTTTTTTTAATATTACAAAAGCTCAAGGGACTACCCAGTAACGCACACAGCACAGCCTAAGCGGAAGAGAATTTTATGGAAAATATGAGGTTTGGAATTATAATCTGACAAATGTTGGAAGCAACCGAGAATTTACTCATGTGCTTCGCAAGTATAATTCTACTGAATAAAATTTACCTCAGCCACTAGTAACCAAGAAAATCACAGTGCCGTTTGCAGGAATCGAACAGAGAATCCACAGAGGAACTAGGCTATACCCACTAAAACGTTATCTACGATTCCCACTGCATAGCGACAATGCTTTTGACCTATAGTTGTGAAGTTCTTGAGAATATAAATAATTCACCCTATTACATATTTGCTTTTACTGCTAATTACCTCATCCCCAAAGCGCTGGTAATCTCTACCTCAAGCACAGTTTTTATTGCCGGATATCAAACTAATTACACGTCACATAATTCGTGACTATACCAAGTATCAAGGGAAATATCTATACACGTGTCTATAAAAAAAAATCGTCATTAATTAACAAGAGTTCAAAAGGATGCAATGAAGAGAAAGAACCAATTTTCTATATTATCCAAAAATATCTAACATTGATATACGTCGGAGATATAGCTCCTTGGAGAAAATGGTCTTCAACCCACACGATCAATTTTGCAATATACTCCTGTCAACAATCTTACCAAGAGGATGGAACAGTTCACATAGGAATGAGTAAATAATAAATCTTGGGGCTGCAATTCATACTACATACGAGGCCAGCCACTACATCTGACATTTAACCCCACGATTGCATCCCCACACCACTAAAATATTCATTTCAAGAAAACTTCAGAAGTCGTTCGGACTCATTCCGAATGTAAAATATCCGTTCAACTCGTACCAATTCTACTGCTCCTAACTACTGCAGATTATAAACACTTTATTTTACCAGCAACGATAATTTCTAATTTACTTACCGCAGAACCAGATAATCTGCTCACGTCCCACAATGGCACAGTGTTAATTGAGATTATCGGACGTGATTTGAATTTTCTTAGAAATGACGAAAAAGTGCAGTGCAATGTCCTGGAACTGATTAAATTACTCCCAGATGGAATCAGATGTGACAATTAAGGACGCATCAATTGCTCCTTACGATGTCCTAGAAAGACTGAAACTGACAGTCTTTAAGGAGTATACCACAAATTCCGAGCCTCAATTCCCCATAAACTAATTTATTCTCTTCCATTTTATTGTTCCCTGGTGCCATCCATCGTAAGCCAATCTAACCCAAAGGGGGATGAAAATTCTGGCAAACAACCCGATTTAATGCAAAATAGTGGGGGATGCATTTATGTACTTCATCCGTCTTGTGTAAGAAGGAAGTATCGATACTACTGGTCGTACCTTTGTCTGTAACTGTCCAGCACAATCCTCCAAGAAGAATTGTTATACCACAATTTTATGCACACCATCTTCTAAGAAATACTACGATATTCATCCCACATTCCTAGGGGGATAAGTAACAGCCTGCACCCTGCACTCTCAAAGGATATTATCATCATACGCATGAACGGATACACTGAACTAATTTTTAGCATATTTGAATTGAAATTTTCCACGAATATTACGTCGAACGATCTGAAATGATGAATGGATTTTTAAAGCTTTACAACCAGCCAGGTATGGTCTCCATTTCAGATAGTGACAGGTTTTGTCATGGATTAGGATTTTGTGGTAAGAGTTTCCGTGCACCAGGCGAATTTGTGATAACAGCTTTGCCGCATACATATCAAGTATGGGAGTACAAAAAATATGCTTAAATTTTATAGTCCTTCTGGGGGGTTGAAATCAATGATGTATGTATCGATACTTGAATGGAGCCCAGTTTAGTGAAATGAAGCGCGTATGTATAAAATTTGGTTCGTATTGTAATTTCCCAATAGTCTGAGTTGATCGGATTAGTAGTATTTGAGGGGCTTAGAAAAATGAATGAAAAATTTAAAATTGCATTCAAAATATGGATTTATAAAATGTTAATGCACAGTAAGCAAATTCAATAAAAGAATGGTTAACTAGGTTTTTTTTATTCTTATTTTTATGCCAGAGTTTTGGTAAAAAAAATACGTCGATATGCTCCGCATTTATGGCGAATCACGCAAAAGTACTGCAGATTTGCAAGGAATTTTTGGAAAAAAAAAATATCCTTGAAGATGTACTCTACATCGGAGCACTATCCAAAATATTTTCTGATATTGGTGGAGAAAAAGTCCTGCACTCCTTGCATTCCGCCAATCGAGGGAATAAGGGAATTTCGAATTAAAGATCATATTCTGAGGCTCAACGTTGATAATCCCCATCTCAGTATTCGCATAATTTTATTGTTTTAATAACTGGGAAACATCACAGTGCTGCCCTACGGCGAGAACCATGAATCCACATAATACCGAGATGGAAACAAAGGACTGCCGGGAACTGTGGGAAAGCTTCACTACCTGAAAGCAAGGGAAGAAACTTGGTTCAGGACATGTGTTATCGTGAGACATGGGGTACAGGAGATTCTGCGACGGCAGTTGTGTACGCCATGTCTTATTGTAGTGCCAATGGGTGCGGAAATGGTACTTTTGTGGATGTCCCGAAAAGTACTACTCTTACATGATAATGCGCCCGCACACACTGCTGCTATTCCAAAGTTGATATATGTTGAAATAAAGGGTGAATATATGTCTTTTTCTACCTTAGGCCACAAATAATTGGACCACACTACGTATCCTCTATTGGTAAATTTTTATTTTTAGATCTATTACCGGATTTGGTGTTTCTGTATGCTGGAGAAATTTCAGAAATATGTGAATCTTTGTTTGTCAATTGAACCCAACTTCCAGTACATCGCGAAAATTTTTTTTCCGTTGATCTTCCATTATGTTTGTTGTAGATCTGTTTCTCTACTTGTCATTACAATGCCTCCTCATTTCTCGACTTTTTTCGACTTTCTTTTTTGCTGTAACTTATAATAATATTAATAATGATAAGAAAAATCATTTTTTGAAAACACATAACACTCTTTCTATGACTTCGTCAACATTAAGTAGAAAGTTGACGGTTATCCTAATTCTATGGTTTTCGGATGGTGTTCTAGTGATGACACGTTTGTTGTTTGTAATATGTTTGCCTCTTTCTTTGAGAATGCATTCCCATCATTAAAATTTGAGCCAGATATTGAATATTTTTCACAAATTAACAATTATCCATGTACAACTGGGGGTATCTTCATTAATCTCTGACGAAATCATTATGGAACATATTGGAGAGCTTGATTTTGACTTTAGCTGTGGCCCAGACGGGGTGCCCCCAGCAGTGATCAAATCTCAGCAGAATTTCCAGCTATATTTTTAACGTGGATCAATTCCTACTTGTCCGAGAGGTCTTATCAGGTACTTCTCCGTGGGTCCCGCTCAAGGGTCATAGAGGCCAAAACTGGGGTGCCCCACAGGGAAGTCATCTTGGCCCTCTTTATTTTCTTTGTCTCTATTGGTGACATTGTTTGCCTATTGAGACACTTCAAAGTGTTGATGTATGTTGATGATATGAAAATCTTTTCATATAGAAGTGATGTTAGTGACTGTGTCTCTCTTCAGATGGACTTGAACGTTTTCCACAATTGCTATAAGACAAAATGATTTAGAATTTAACCTAACTACATGTGAGGTTATGTAGTTTTATAGAAGCCGTGCTATACCTCCTCCGATAACATTATTTGACGCTTGGGTGTCATATCAATCAATAATTGCACTAATCGCCTACGTTTCGTCCGTTTACTAAGCTCAGTATATTCTTTTTTGTTACAGTATAGAACTGACGTATCGATATATCTATCAAAACCCCTACATACAAATACATAAATCAATTTTTTTTTTCAAAAATACTATATATACGCAGTCTCAGTGACTTCTGATCCAATTACTTTGAGAATTTCTGAGTGAGTAATGCTACTGAAGCCAATTTCGAACCAAATAAAATTAGATTCCGACTTCAAAGTGTCATGGTTAGACTTAGAACGTGTTGCTCAAAAGGATTTCTGGAATTTGCATTAATCTAAATGCACTCGTTCACTGGAAGAATTAGTTTCAAATGGACATTCACTTGAAGGATCTTGTTGTGCATTATTTCTCTACAATTTGTTTGTCAGTTGTCAGCTAATTCGAATCTAAAGGACTCCAGAATGCAGGAAGTCTTCTCAATAAGCTTTTAAAACTTCGTCCTAAGTACATACTATAGAACTTGGAATCTATTCGATTCGATTCATTCACTTTTGCACGTTAGTAGATTAGCAAGTTACAAGACGACTGAAATTAAGCTTAGATGAAAAGGGCTCCTGATTTCTACTTATAGATGCGACTTTTTCCGACTTCCAAATATCTCTAATATTCAATTTAGTCTCCCTCTTGATTAATCTGCACCAGAAGGGAGAGAACTTCACAAAAGTTCTTCAACATCACTTAGCCTGTGTACAAGGAAAAAATCAAAATTCAACGGAAATTCCTAGTACTGATGATGTAGGAGAACATCATTCAGTTCAAGGATACCAGGAAAAATTCGTTCTTGAATTTGAAAATGGGCGAGATGACAAGGAATAGCTTTCATAGGGCGTGGAACATATGTTTAGAGCTGATTATTAAATTTGCTTGTGTGCGCCAGAAATTGTAAGGATCCAGCCGTTTATACTAGGAACATACTAGGAGCATATGGCTTCGTTGGTGGTTATGGTTACGTAAGGGTGTATATATATATATATATAATGGGAAAGTACGTGAAATTTTAGAAGAATTTTACACCAATCAGAAAGTTTCTACGAAACACAATAACACATGAAACGGAAAATTTTAGAAAACAATTTCACAGAATATTGGGAACATCCTTGACGTAAGCATTCACTTTGTTGGCATATTGTCACGTACAGGCAAGAGATTATTTCTCGCTTGTGAAGTACTTAAATTGCGAGTGAAAATTTCAATAGTTCGTTACGTAACAACTTCAAATTTGACAACAGCCTCCAATATTGAAATATTCCTTATTGCGTAAGAGCTACGCAATTTTCCAATCTGAAATTGATTTTCACTTTTATCGCGAAATTACTAACCAATTCCCAGAAGTGAGCGAACGTGGTTGATTCATCTCTCCCGTTTCAGATTCTGGACTTATTAACATAGCACGAATGCACCACGTTTTCCAGTATATGGACTGAATATTTTGCTGGAATTAAATCACGTTTCGTTTACCCAATATAAGAGACAACATGGAGTTCTAAACGAGAACAGTTGGAATTGTTGTTTATGACGTGTCCTAGTTTCTGACTTCATTAAAACGAAGTTGGTTGTGGATACAAATCACATAATATTTTTTTTTTGTAATTATTTCATTTCCACATGCTTTCACAAAAGGGAAGACAACACTGTCACGTGGTGAATTTCCATAAACCTAAACTAGAAATTGTCCTAACATGCGATAAAATGCTGAACATCTGAACATCTCTCCATCCGGTCTCTAAATTCACGAACAGAAATGGAAGGATACGAATATAATTCGTCGACACATAAATTAAAATTGCAAAGGAGTCTCTCTGATTGTGTGTCTTTGGATTATTCAAACCTATGTATATATATATATATATACAATATATGAAAACTATGGACTCAAAAATGATTTAGCGGGTTGGCGGAAAAATTTATGTTTATCAGATAATGGTTCACTACAGGAAACAAATGTGCCCATTGCTAAATTCCATTATTTCAAGGCTAATAGGTATTTTTCATATAAAAAATCTATAAAAAAAAGAAAATATTTCCATTATTTGAGCATGGCAAATCGAAAGTTACAAAGAGGTCAGCCGCACCCCATGTTTGAAAGGCATTTACAGGGAGGACAAACTCAATAGATTGGACTGGACCGGGAAGAAGTGCAAAGGCTACATAGGCCGAAGAAGCAAAACACAAAGAAAGAGTGATGCAGGCAAAACCTGAAGTCTGCGAAGGTGGTCAGCGATAGCGGTAGTAAGGACCAGGGAGCTGAAATCAACCTTGAGGGATGCCACCCTGTCGATAGCAGAATATATTCCAGAGTGGCAACACTTAAACCTTGAGGTTCAAGGACCTAGACTTATTTTGTGGGCAAATGGGTAGCCGCTCCAAGTTGACAATCTGAGCAAACCATAGAGAGCGAAGGAAGCTTACGGAAAATGAGCGTACGTTGACTCAAGGTAGACAAGGTTGCGAAGGCGAAGGAGGCAAGTGAGGGAAATATGACCTACCATACTTATACAGGTATAGTTCGTGTTGACATCATCATTGATTCGTCAACGTTTTGCATGGGAATGAACTAGGCAAATGGCAATTAATAGCCTTGATGATGGGCACAGGGTGGAATTATCGTACTTAGGTGTGTGAACCAAAAATCCGAGAAGTTCTACAGTGAGGCTGTAAGGAAAATGAACAATCAATGATAATTCTCTAAAATTGAATCACCTGTACGTCCTTAAGGATATGCAAAGGATGGTCAAGAAATCTGTTGGATAAGGGCAATATCCTTGCCAGGATCTGTAATTAAAATGCCTGCGTCAAAGACACCTCCAGCTGGAGGAAAACAAGTTCGAAGATCAGATTTCCGAGGGAACTTTTTAGTAAGGATAGTTCATCTTTGACGACACACCTGTGCACACCGGACTAGTGTAGGCTGGCGATGAAAATACTACGAGAGAGAAGACTTTTAAGGGTTCCTCGGAGCACAGATGTGCCGAAGCATATCGAAATGTTGGAGAAGAGTCTGAATGAATAGCTGAGGAAGATACTTGAAGCTAGAAGACGTAAAGGGTTTAGATTCTAGTGGAAATAATTAAGGAATTCCGTTATAAATTTAACCCCTATCGTGCCTTGATATCATATCTAGGACATCGTACATATAACAACCTCAAAAGTACAATCAGCGAATAAATCTTTCAAATTCATCGCTGGACTTGGTATAAATGCTGTGAATCGAACCATATTTTAGGAAAAGTGGCAGTGGATCGATACATGGAAATTCTGTACCAACTTTCCTAGGTCTGTTCTGATGGCTTCAGTTACCTCCTCAGCGATCGTGAAACCATCAAAGTCTCAAATTCCTTATTTCGAGCGTCTCTTTTGGCTCCAGGCTGTGCACTGTCTCTGCGCCTCCCAGAATACCCCTGAGAACGTCGCGCAAAACAACCTTGTAGCTTGTACCGGGCCAAGCTCGTCCCGTCTGATAAATGGCTCTGACCTAAGTGTCCGTATCCGCGGGGTTAGCACCTCTTCCGATCTATTCGGTAGATAAATGCATCGATCAGCTCATCCATTTACACAAACCTGTTTTTAACCTGTATGAAAATGTCACCACTCCGTACTGCCAGTTATATTCTGGCACCTGCGCACTATTTTCTGTTCGTCTCCTTTCACTGATGTAGGATCAGCCTCTTTCATTTTCCTTCTCCGAGTGGTAATTGACGGCTCACCTTTCTTGTCCCTACTCTTTGTCTCCTTCGTTTTCTGCGGGACTATAACTGTCGCACCGCTCCGTGAACGGCCAGGCGGTGGGGCTATCTTTACCCTTGAACAACCCTAACAACCCTTGCACCGTAAGTTTTTTTCACCTTCTCAGCGCTCATTTTTAGTTTGTAGATTAGGAGTATCGTCTCCCTGGAACTGCTCTTAGCAGACAAGCGTCAGACCTGGAATTGCTGGTCGTCACACTGAAACCCTCCACCATTTTATCGTGAATTTTAAGCACATGTATAACACCGCAAATAGTCAAACGTTGTGGGATGCTATGACCAAAATAGAGATAATTTTGTGACCTTAATTAAAGTTCCAAGGATAAATGGAGATGTGAAAATCCCCTAGGAACTAAAATTTTTATTTTTTAAGCGTAATTTTTCATATTTTCTACTACGCCGAAAAGTAAATACTTCTCGGTATATTCTTTTTTATTTTTACCTGGTAAAAAGAAAATTTGAGGATATTATTATGGACCTATTGTATAATTCCAACTTTATTGTTTTGCTCTAACTGCCTATGGCTTTGAATTTTTCTCATGCTATCATGTTTTCTTGTATCCAAATTTCTCGAGCTGCCGGAATTCCCTGTATTGACTTAAAAATTTTCTTAGAAGTCTTTGTTCAACTTTTAGGTTTGGAGTAAAAACATCCTGGCAGAGAATTCACACAGGCTTTAAACTTTTTAAAGATTTTGTGCAATGCCCAACTACATACGAAGTGGAGGGAGAATCATTCCGCCGTAAACGTTCCAAGTTGTTTCCGTGTAAACAGATAAAGTCAAAAGAGCGGGAAATAAGCTTAATCTGAAAAGTTTTGTCCAAAGTTCTCCCACCAAGAGATTAAGGTGTCCTTCAACTTTAATTCTCAAAGAAGTGCACCTCAGTTTCTATTTGTTGCACCACTAGAATTTCTCTATTTTTTTTTTTTTTGCATAAAACATGACATTCCCACCAGTTAAAGGTATTAAAGAAACGAAAGAAAGGACGATAAGAACAAAGTCTGAATTTTCCCCAGTGAAAATAACAAAAGACTCCTAAAAGGTTTTTGTTAAATACTCGTGAAGATTTTCTTAAGCAGTTCCCTGCATTTCGCCCCCGTGCTCCATTAAAGTGAACATAAAAAGAGTTACGGGGACATTTTTGTCCCGGCAATTTTTAAACAAGATCAAATCCGGTAGGATTTCTATGGACTTTAAAAGAGTATCAGCTCATCACATCTGAAAATTTCACGCGTAAGTGAAGAGTTCCTTCGATGATCTGATTATGTGTGCCCTAAGTATACTACGTTACATCAATTTTCACCCTCTCCAACTTCAACTAATCTCCTTGCCAAGGGTGTTTGTGCCAAATGGAAGGAACTTTTTTTTTAGCCATCAGGACATCTCATCGATTTTGTTTCAAATTCTGTGTTGTGACGTGTGCTAATCCGAAAGAAGGATGTCAGTAAATATCTGACACTGGGAACATTTTTACATCCTCCAATATTGTTAATGTCGAAAGGCATTACCACAGATGGAGGGACAATACCTTCAGTGGCACCAGCAGCTTCCACAAAAACACTGAGTAAACACCGTACTCACATCAAAGTTAGATCTCAGATTGTAGGTGGTTATCGTTTCAGGTATAAATACATCGATGTACTCAATGCGAAGGGATCGCAGTATAAAAGCTTTTTCGTTTTCTACCTTTATGGAGGATCGTAAAAATCTTTTATGTGGCAGAATCCGTACATGAATACGCATGGGGATGTCATAGGACATGGAATCTGATAAGCCCAATAACGATTCGAATGGCGGGATAAACGAAATTGCAAGTTTGTACAGTCGAGTTATTTTGTGTGACGTTTTCATTTTTATTTCGGTGAGTCTTGGAAGGAATTTGAGGACAGTTTTTAAGGAAAAGGTATCACATTTGAAAAGGGTAACATGAGACTTTTTGGAAAATATGAGCGACACTTAATTTTAAATTCGTCCGAAAATCTCTTTTCTTTACCTTTAATTGCATTTGACTTGGGATTTTTAAAACATTTTATCTGTTACTGCACGATTTGGCGTACTTAACCAATGGAGAAATATGAGGTTGAATATTGTAGACTGAAATAATGTAAATTGTTTCCAATAATCGTGGAAAACGATATCTATGATTATGTGAAGTCGATAAGAAGATATTTTGTGAAACAGAAAAATTTTCCAACTCAATCTGCATCACTGTAGGGGGGCATCGGCTATGCTTTGTGGAGGAAAAGTTAGATACAGCCCATCTACTATATATACTCTGTAGATGAGAGCTGACATAAGATAGAAGAAGTGCCAGAAAAGAATCTGAAGGGAAGATGAAGGGGACACATAAGACCATAAGAAGTATGGAATCACGGCTGGAAAAACGTTAGCTCTGTATGAGGCATTTCAGGATGAATGCTGTGTTCAGGATTCTATACACTGGTGGAATGGGAAGAGATGATCCTTTAGGTACCCAATGAGGAATAATGAACCGGAAGTATGGGAAAATTATAATGCGAAGAAGAGAGAGCTGAAAATAACCCTTCGACAACAAAAGAGGAGGTCTTGCAGCGATTTTTACTCGAACGTGGAGACTATCACAAAAGTAATTAGTCCCAGCTTCCATAGTTGAACTTATCCGGGATTGAACAGGAAAAATGTCTCAGATATTGTAGGAGAGAACAAGATTCTAATGAAGTTACACCCTCTAAGAAACTATATCTCGGAGACATCTTGTACTACGCGTAATCGCATGGTCACGACATTGGACTTACTGGCATTTAACTGCTCCTAATAATGTCCCACAGTCCACGATGTTGGTCGTTCGCCCAGTCTCAGATACACCCAAGTAGGAGAGTACAAACAATTGCCCAAGCCCTCATAACCTGCCTCTTAGAAAGTTAAGCGTACCGATGCCCCGACACACTGCCCAATGGTGGCTCTTCCTGAAGACAGACCAGGAGAATCTCGTGCGGGTAGCGCCCCTTCAGTAGCCTCGAGAGCGGCATCAAAGGTCCCATTCAAAGATTTCTGGAGGATAGCCAATCTTTCCTTCGCGATCCTACCCTCAGGTGCACTTAGAGCTAGGATTGCCATTCCTATATACACATATATCCATCGCTGTTCTGGCGGCCTGTGCTCGGGGATCTCAGTTTCTCCCTCATCCTTTTAGAGGAAGTTTCCTTTACAGCAGATCTAATCCTTTTGAGCTTGAGAAGAGAAGTATGAACAAGATAGGTTGCAGGGCAAGAGTCGTTCCCTAGCCAGTAACTTGAAGCTACCCGCGGCTGGTTGGCTTCCAAGTGCTACGGATCGCATTCCGAAAAAATTACCCCCACCTCGGGGCGCGTCCTAGCTCCCAAGATATGAGCCAAAAACCCAGGCTGCACACTCCCAGGCATTTACGCGGGCGCCATCACTGAAATCGCTCTAGATCCGGAAGTATGCGGTCGTTTACGCCCAAATTTTGTGCACGCACTCGGCACGTCATCCCCTTTCGATTGAGCCCTCCCGCGCCCAAATCCGGTGAAGTTTAGAATTTCATACAACAAAAAAATGCCTAGGCATTAGCCCATGAGTTTTGCTCGATTGTCTCGAAAAAATTTTTGGCGCGATTTCGGTGCCAACCGAAAGGGCGGCCTTCAGGGATTCCAGAAAAATTACCCCCACCTCCTGAGATATGAGCCGGTCATGTCGGCTGAATTTTTGGGTCTCTCTAACCATTAAGGTATCATTCGAGAACTGAACTTCAAACCATATTAAGTAGAAGGGAGAAAATTTAGTTCTCTTAAGAATTCAATAAAAGTAAAGAAACATAAGATTTTCCTCTTAGTTCTGGTAAACAATTTTTCCAGTCTCTCCGAAATTGCAACTTGTAAATCAAAACTATTTATTTTATTTGCTATGGTAGCAATTTATATTCTGTAAAAATTTTTCATAAATTTCTTGTTGCAGGACCATACAAGTGGAGTATATCCCTTGGAAATAGATAATATTTAATTGGTGTTTGTGTGGGCAATTTCACTAGAGAGTTCCTTTAAGAGTAAAACAATTCGCCATTACCTGACCTACATATCGATTATGTCATTAAAAGCTCAGTAGAGTCGCATTCGCTCAAGAAAACAAAATATCCTGCGCTTTCCCTAAGTGAAGAAATCAACATCTTTCCCCGTTCTCCTTTCATAGATTCTTAGAATCAAACTTAATGAGCTTTTAAAATCTCTTGGGAGCAGTGCTTTAATAAATTCCTCATATATCCATTCGGTAAGGACGACGATCCCTTTATCGCATCCTCAGAGACTTTTATGAGTTAATTTTCTTGGGTTATGCGGATCAAAGAATGACTTGAATGAAGCCGATTATCTATAGATAAACTTCTTCTAAAATGGTATGAAGCATCGATGGTAAGAAATTGCCAAGCTGCTATAAAATGAAATTTCCAGTCATGTACAGGTGAACTTGAATTCAATTTGGAACTTCATCAAACCCAGCAGTAATCCTCAGTTGCAGGCTCCCATCATCTTCTTCACATACTAAGATGAATCATAGCCTAAATCGTATTAGCCCGAACGAAATGTTAAGTACCATCTAAAAGTGAATGAATTATAATCCAGGAAACACTCAAACTGAAAGTTCCACAATTTGCTTTGCATCGGATGCAAGGCCAGTAATTAATTTACCCTGGGTAATAGGTACGTTCTGTAATTGCATAAATATGGCAATCCTTGGATTTACAATCCTTGCAGAAAACTATATCGACATCCTGGATTTATTGACGGACATCCCTGTGTACCCAATATGTCGTTTTGTATGGATATCTGTGAATTGAAGTAAATGATGTGTGGCACATAAGCTTAGATAGATTGGGAGGTCTGTTCCAGTGGGATATCGTTAGATGACTGGGTACTGTTCGTATCTGTCTTTACAGAAAAAATTGCTAGTGCCATTAAGGAAGGACACTTTTCTGTACACGAGGATGCTTTACAGTTGTGCAAAAAATGGTTTGAGAGCTAATTTTACACGTGTTTAGTATGTGTACTGAGAATTTAATCAGTTTATAAATGAAATTTTTCCATTTCATACCAGAAAGTATTCACAAGATTTGGTAATAGGTTAACAGACATTTCGCGTAGTCCTAATCCTTCCTAGCAGACTTTCCAAAATGCTTTGCCTATCAAAACGAGTTTATTGATTTTATTCAGGCAATCCCTGCGCCTCCTCTCGCCAAGATTTCTCAACGTTATCCGTAAGTAACGCTTATCTGATAGGACAATTTTTATTATCCGCATAAATGATGAAAAAGTGTTTTATAGCTCTTGTAACGCTTGTTAAATTAAATGAAAGCGTACGCCTTTCTTCTACGTTTTTAGTGATCGTAACCAGCCTTTTACAGTCGATGATAAACGCCGGTCAAAGAAGATACTTCAGAGGAGAAATGACTGTGATAAGGAATCATAGCGTTGCTCTGCAACAATTTCTAAGGCTGTTTATTACGAAACTCCAATTTATGTTCCACCCGGATGAACCTCGTTTCACTTTCCAAACCTTCCTTTTAATCCTTTTCCACCTTTTATTCCTTTGGAGACATAAACCCTAGGCAATTAGTTCCACTCAATTTAACTTTAGACGTTTGCAGAGACAATGGCGGCAAGACTCAGACAGAGTGATAAATTTCCTGCAGGCCTGGCAAACACCAATGGGAAGACGTGTCTCTATCGCAAAAATGTTTTAAGAAAAATTGACCAAAATGATAAATTTTTGGCCGATTTTTTTCGCGGCGTCTCTTTTGTGAATTTTTTGTCTTTACTTTTCTTCTGCACCTGAAGTTAACAATTTATTGTTCCAGGAAGTGGAAAAACGCCATGAAAAGAATGGACACAATGGTTTGCCTTCACTTATTTGTCTCTTCCGATTTTCTGGCATTTGCAGATGGAACGTTACCCCAATGTTGGTGGAGATGTTTTTGCTGCACATTCAATGGAGACTTGTTGATATTGAACTGTTAAATGGAGGGCAAAAAGGCAAAAGTTTTTGTGGAATTACTTCTGCATGCGTGAACTAATGTTGAACTAGCAGTTGCTGAACACCTCCCATTTCACCGAAACTTTGTAACATTTCTGGAATTTCAGCTTTGACTACTCACTCATTCACCTGCAGAACAATCTACAGGTAAGAAATAGTTGTGCAAGAATGTTGTAGTTCGAATTTAGTGTGAAATTTTTCATGTTACGGTCAGCAATCCACGTGGACCAAAGTTTATTGGCAAAAAAAAGAAAAAAGAAAAAAAAATTAATATCATAGGCACCTATTTTGCCCCTCCCAAACACTAATTCACCGGGCAAACTGCATTTGTTCAGCATAATAAAATTCAGTCGTAATTATCAGTGATAAACGCATAATGACATTATCGGATAATTTGTAATGCACGAAGGACCACTAATTTCTTGTAGCAGAACGTTTTCGAAAATTTCCACAGCGAAATTATTTATTCAAGGCTCTGGAGCTCATTTTGTTGCCTGTTTATTTGGGTCAGAGGAAGAGTTTGGAATCGTTTCATTTCGATATCCTGCCCATGAAATTGTGAAAATTTTCACACAGGATAAGCACAAAATTGATTTAGTTGTTTTACAGTCGGAATCAATTGCTTTTGGAATTGCACTCACACAATTTCCTTTAACTTGGAATTTTAATTTTTCATTTATTCAACATTTTGTGAGATCAGCCAGACCTGTCGGCAGATTTATCTAAAGCGACATGCTCATTGTATATCGACACTATAGTGGATGACTATGCTATGCTGCATGCTATGCAGATGAATTCAAAAAAACAGACAGACACAGGAGTTTTCATGTAGCTGGAGATTATTCTGGATAAGAGACTAGGTCGGAAATTGGACTTAAAGGTAAGGCCGAAAAGCCAAATTTCTGACTGGAATGAAGAGCTTCGCCACTCCATATTAAAGCAAGTACCTTACCCAAGTACTAGATTATCGCATTACATTGGCGCTCGTCACAGCCATTGGTAGAAACTGGGAACATAGTCTATAGATGATTGCCTGGTCATATACCAGCCAGTCTATAAACTGGAAACATAGTCTATAGACACTTACTATTACCAGTGGAGCTACTATGTGGTGAAGGACTCTGGAGGTAGAATGCAACATCAAGATCTTAGAAGAAGTGCAATGCATGTGTCTGCTTGGTATCTAGGAAGTACTCATGCTCTCCTTTCCCCTGAGCTGCTATGAACTAAGAACTCTGCTTTTGACACTAACAATAGTCACCTGCTCCAGGTTATCGTTGCCTGAGGGTTTGAACTTAAGATCCCACCTGGGACCAGGTCCAGTCTAGTAAGTCGTCCGTACCTTATGGAGAAAGAACCGAAAGCACCTTCATCCTGCTTAGGAACTGTGTGAGATGGTAGTTCACTTCGTCGTGTTATAATCATCCCCCCCCCCAGGTATTTAAATGTTGGTTTCGCCAACACTCGCTCCCTGCCCAGACCAATGGTGATCCTCGTCTTCGTGAGGATGACTATCTCCGTCTTGACTACGGCAACTGATAGTCCATGATTAGCCATACACACAATAACTCTTCGCAGCACCTGGTTAAGCTTAAGCCTATTAACAATCAACAAATTTAACGACCTCTTTAAATAATTTAAGATGAATTTCTTTCTGCAATATGGAAAATTCTAAATAGAGAATATTTGAAATAAAATATGCAAGTCAAGTGCTGAGTGCATTTTAATGAAACATTTAAAGCTTTGTGAGATTACGATATGTATAACATTTTACAAAAATTATCGAGTTTTACATTTTGTTCTAACTTTTTATTGATTTTCAGGTAAATGACTGGTCTTAGATGGATTTTCAGATGTCGTTTTATCCGGCAATTGGAGATTGGAGATTTCAGGTAGCTTGCAATCCTGGTTTCTCTCTCTAATCTTGGTGTATGTCGCTGCCGGATGGATAGGCGGTGAGTTCCCAAACCTTAAAATTATTCTCTAACTAACATTGTTTAGGCGTTAAAAGCGCCCTATATCATCACTAGTTTTACCAATTTTTTTCAATAATTCAGTGCATGGCCTGGAATCAATTTTATCAAATCGGTTTTGTTTTCAATTTAATGGTTACTAAAACCAATAAACAACTTAAATTTTTGCAACCATAATAGGATTGCTCAGATTAACACAAAAAAGCTTAAAGTTATGCGCACACATACAAAAGTAACACAATTAAAAATACAATATATAGTGAATCCTGGTGGCCGAACCACTCTGCAAAATAAATTCTTTTTTAATACATGCAAAAAGTATATTAATTGCTTTTTACAACCAATTCGTAAAGTCCTCGTAGCAGATCAATAAATCACATTTTTTTGCAAAATTACACAACAAATTTACAGCACGCAAACTAGTGATTACAATTGTTTAATCATTTCTTAACGTTGAAGAACTTTTCCGGTCGAATTGAATGACTAACACCAACGTGCTAACAATTGAAGTCAAGAGCTAAAATTTAAATCTTAGTATTAATGCTGAATCATAGATAAACAAAAAATCGAGTTTATATACCTTGAAGAAATATTTGAAGTCGATAATCTGCATGCCTGCCATGTTGAGTTCAATTCTTTGACAAATAAGCTGAAGTGCAAACATTTCGATCTGAAAGATTCAAGATTTT
>QYTT01094883.1:7549-18102 GCA_006980735.1 Dasypogon diadema
TTTTTCCAAAGCATTTGATAGTATTCATCATAGTATTTTAATAAATAAATTGTCGACTAAATTTTTTCTATCATCCTCTGCTATCAAACTCGTTTCAAGCTTCCTCTCTGGCAGAACACAGCAGGTTAAAATCAATTATGGTTACTCACTTCCTGCAAATATCTTTTGTGGTGCTCCCCAGGGTTTAATCTTGGGACCATTGTTTTTTTCATTATATATAAATGACTTACCCGCTGTGGTACAGCACTCGAAGGTTCATCTGTATGCTGATGATTGTCAGTTGTATATCAGCGCTCCCGCTGACCGCATCCATTCCTGTACTGCGGATTTGTGCCATGATTTGGATCGCATTCTGAACTGGTCGAAAATAATTCGCTATCCCTTAATCCTTCAAAGTCTTGTCATATCGTACTCTCTCGTGGTGAGGCCTCCACTCATTCTAACCTCCCTGCACCTTTCCTGGGGAACTCGCCTCTTGTTAGGGTGGATAAAGCTAAGAATTTGGGGGTTATTTTTAACGCTAAGATGACTTGCTGCGACCATATCACTTTGATTCTGGCAAAAATCTACTCAGCCTTAATAAGACTCTGGATAACAGCGTCTCTCCTCCCGAGGAATACCCGCTTGAGTTTAATTAAGGCTCTGATCCTCCCCTTTTTTACCAGCGGCCGCGTGGTTTACCCTTGCCTAAACTTAGTGTGTGCAGGTAAGTTCAATGTTAATGACTGCATTCGATTTATCTATGGGTTTCTATGCAGAGATCATGTGTCACCATATGTTTCTTCCGTCGTTGGCTGCCCTCTCAAAATCTACGTCAACTTAAGATTATTAACTTATCTCCACAGAATGATCTACGGTGAGAGCCCAGGGTACCTTCGCACGTTTTTTACCTTTCTTCTTTCCCAGCGCCGGAATGATATTCTTTTACCCAGGTTTAGGACTCTTGTTGGTGAGCGCTCTTATGTTGTTCAGGCTGCTCGACTATGGAATTCACTCCCTTATAATATACATATACATATACTTTAAAGATTTCATTTTTATTGTACAAATTTAATAAATTATTATCATTATCATTATATTGCCGCTTAATGAAAAAGAATAGACTGACCTCAGTCTGGCGTTTTCCTATTAGTTGATGAAAAGTACCTAAAACTGAGAAATGAAATGTTAGAAAAAACATACATAAGAAAATTAAATTATAGTAAGATTTTTGTTACAAGGATGATTTACTTTCCAACAGCGTATCCGGCCTATGTCAGTAAATTGGCACTGTTCTAGTGCATAGATTGACAGTTGGGAGCTTTTGGCATTTCCGTCCACGATACGTTGAATACTTGTGAAATTACGACCGTTCTCCAACTGCCACTAACAAAAGGGAGTGGGTAGTTAAGGGCGCCCCTCATTGCCCGTGTTCATCCACATATTACGCATCTTTTTAAAAAGAGAAAGACTGTTACCTAATCCTCCTATATTGGCGGTGTAGGAAGTCACGTTCCACAATTAGCTTATTGATCTCTGGTGTAAACCAAGAGCAACCATTTACTTTGATATATTTAGTCTTAATAATAGCATACTTGTCCAATAAGTAAGCTCATACGTCGCTTAGTACCCGAACCTGCAAGAGATACGTGATGACCAGCAGACTGATGAATTAACTGATTCCAGTTTAAATAGCTGCATTTCTCGAAAACAGATCGATATTAATATTATTGAAATCCGGAACTTAATAGCGCAGAGAGGCGAAGAGAGATTTTCATTTGGAATTGCCAGATGAGAGAGTTGCGTATGCCGTAAAACACATGGTCTTTCTGATGAGAGCAACACGTCCAGCTGAAAGAGGGATGAAGTATTGAAAAGCGTTGGATATGAGTTTGTTACATTGAGATGCAGTGACTGTAAAAAAGTCAAAAGAGTATCGGTAAGGCGCCAGTCAAGGACGATGTTGACATTAAAATCACCTGCTACAATTACGTTAGAGCACTTATGTGATAGAACAGAGATGGCAAGTTTGAATTCCGTCGCGTTTTCAAAATTGAGGGTTCTTGCCAAGTCCAGTATCCACTTTAACACAAACAAAATCTAATTCATTGGAGTTCGAGTGGCATAGCATTTTAGATTTAAAACATTCGCGTACATATATGGCTACACCGCCGCCACCTCTGGCGTCTTCAACTCAAAAGTGGCACAAATTTTGCCCTTTATCATTAACGCTCAAATTTATCATTTAAGACAATGTGCAAGCAATAGATGGTAAATATAGCCGACATTTGCAAACTCAATACAATGCAAAATATCGAGGTCAAATTCTACCGTCCTAATTCAAAACAATATATCTACACTTTTGGCAGATTTCCGTTTAATACCACCTTAAACCCTTTGAAGTCGTGTTTAACTTACACATTTGTACCATGCTGATCGGAATTAATTTTTATTGAAAAAATAATATTTTTTCAGCTTTATACGTATGTATGTACGTAAGTTTTATATTAAAATGATATTTAGTATTCCTCCATTGTGTGGTATTTTTCAAAACATTATCTTACGTGATGCCCTGGTTTTGTAGAATAATTATTAATAATATAATCAGTTTAATGTTTTTCGCATTGAAGTTTTCAGTTGCAACATACTGAACAGTTTTTGCTCTTTATATCTTCACCGTGGTATGAAATATTCAGCTTGCCATTAAGCTTACTTCTTTATTTAAGGGAAATGGTCTTCTTGGCTTTGAAGATTCTCATGCAAATGGACGACAAGTTGTTATAAATGCTGCATGCCCATCAAGTTTACTTGACACGCAAGTTCAAGTCTTCAATGACACATTATTACACCTGCAAAATAAATATGCTCCTCTTCGGGTTAGGACATTGAATACAAATGGGTGCCCGTGGTTTACACAGGATATAATGCATTTCAGCACTAAGATCACCAGCAGTACCGCAAACAAAACATTCAGCTCATAGTCATAGTCGTCCGTCGCCACTTTCTAACCCTGAATTTAGTTTCCGAGGTGTAAATGAGTTGGAAGTTGCAACCTCAATTTTCTCTATTCGGCCTGATGCAGCTGGACCAGTTAACATTTCCCCGCGGTTTTTGAAGCTAATCCTTCCATTTATAATTCGATCCATCACTAGGATCTTCAACAACTGCCTGGCTTTTAGTGAATTTCCCTCTCGATGGAAAGAGGCTCTCGTTCTCACTTTTCCTAAAAACACGGCTAGCTGTAGGGATTATAGACCAATAAGCTTACTGTGCTTTCTTGCTAAGACTATTGAGAAAGTCATGGCGAAACAAGTGTCTGAATACATAAACTGCATGTGCCTGCTAAGTCCCTGGTAATCCGGATTTCGACCGGGACATAGCTGTGAGACAGCTTTGTTAAAAATAACTAATGATGCAAGAACTGCATTAGATAATGACAGTCTCATGGTCCTTGGTTAGACTTTACGAAGGCTTTTGACAGTGTAGATCACCACATACTTCTACAAAAACTAAACAGCTTCTTTGGATTTAATTCCTCCTCGTTGGAAATGATGAATAGCTTCTTTACTGGCCGCTCGCAGCTGGTAAAGGTAGACCAGACCTTATCCTCCAGACTCCCGTTATCTAGAGGGGTACCTCAAGGTTCTATCTTAGGCCCCTTGCTTTTCAGTCTATTCATTAATGATTTGCCAGCTGTTGTCAAAAACTGCTCCATACATATGTATGCAGATGATGTCCAAATCTACCTAGATCGTTTTATTGGCCTTATCGAGGATTGTATTAGCAGGGTCAACGAGGACCTTCATAATATCTTACAATGGTCGATTAAAAACAAATTAACACTTAATCCAAAAAAGTCGCAAGCGTTAGTAATGAGTAGGAGGGATATGGACCAGAGCTCTTTCCACCAATTTCATTCTTAAATGCTATTATACCCTATGTCTCGAAAGCAACAAATTTGGGCATTGTCTTAAATTCTAAAATGAGCTACTGTGATCACGTTAAAATGAAATTGAGCAGGATTTATAATATCCTACGCAGACTGTGGCTTTATGCTGACATCCTTCCCACTGAGCTTAGCATAAAGTTAGTAAAAACGCTTATAGTACCTCATTTCACACACAGATCTATTATCTATCCTAAACTTGACTTACTTTGTAAGCGCAAGCTCGAGGTAGCCTACAATGACTCTATACGATTTGTTTTTGGATTTCATAAGTTTGATCACATTTCTCCTTATCGATTTAAAATCCTTGACTGCTCTCTGGAAATATATCTACAACGAAAAGCATTACTTTTTCTCTTTAATGTCATTAACACTCGCAATCCAGCATATTTTTATTAGACGTGTAGCAAGACGACTATAGGAGTGTCTTCAAAGAAGGCTCGAACGGTCATCCATCGTGAAGAATTACATCCATACCATCATACTCCAATTCAGGGACTACAGATGGAAGATTTGAGTGCGAGGCTGAAATTTTGTACGATAGATGTTAGGAAACGACAGTAATCACGAAACATTTCTGGACCGAATCCTTTGGACGGATGAATCACGATTCACCAGAAACGGCATCACTAACTTCCATAATTTACATATTTGGGCTGAATCAAATCCGCATTCAACAAAATAGACATCGTTTCAACAAAAATTCAGCGTAAACATTTGGGCTGGTATAATTGGTAATACGCTAGTTGGACGATTTTCTCTGCCGCAAACTCCTAATAACGAAATTTATTTAATCTTTTTGGACAATACCTTACCAGACCTTTTAGAGGAAATTCACCTTTACCTTTAGATCCACGCGTGCACTGTTAAGCAAAAACTGAATGAGATGAGCGCTGGATTTAACGAGGAGGACTTATTTCTTAGCTTATTAGATCTCCAGTCCTTATTCCACTGGACTTTTTTTTATGGGAGGCGATGATGGATTAAGTATATTCAAGACCTAATCGGAAAAGAGAAGAACTATTGCCTAGAATTGGAACTGCTGCAAACCGAATACGGGAGAGGTTGAGTACAATAGCCTTAAACCAAGAATTGCGAAGGAGGCTACTACCATGCATTCAAACTGATGGAGTTAGTTTATTTAAGAAGAAATCAATTATTGTATATGATTAATTAAATCAAAAACATTTATTAAAGATTTTTAATTCTCGTATTAAGAATTCATTTAGTTCATAAAATCGCATTTTAGGTTTCTTAGAACAGATTTCGTATGCTAAGTTCTATATGGACGAATTATAGCTTGTTGAAAATATGATGAAATAAGATATTCAAGGTAAATAAAAAAATATATTATTCACATAAATTAACAAAAAATGGGAAAACCCTAATTTTGTTAAGATTAAAAACGAAATTTTAAATTTTGTACGTGACAATGTCGTCAGTGATAGTAGGTAGGTAAATTTTCTCCCTTGCTTTAGATAGAGTATATTGTTAGTAGTGTTTTGGCATTGGATTGATAATTAGAGTGATAATTTGAAAAAAATATATCAACAAAATATGAAAGTGACTTTCACCAAAAATGACAATTTAATAATCAGTCTAGAACTCGAAAATGGTTGACATTGCCCCTTTCCCCTACAATTCCTGTTTGGCTAGGTGAGCTCTATCATCCTCTTTCTTTAGGGCCACGACAAAGGAAACACCCTGTATAAATGGACAGAATGTCAAATTCACGAACTATTATAAGAACTTACTTTAATAAAATTTATAAAACCCTAATAAAGTAGATATGGAAGTAGATATACTTTTCTTCCACTCTGTCTGTTTATTTGTTAAGTTTTTCAAGGTCTCTACACAAATTTTTTAATCTGAGAACACGTATCAATATCTTTTTCTTTGCTATTTAAAATCAGTAAATTTACGTGAAAATATCTGATCCCTTCCGTGCAAACAAATTGAGCCATTTTTTATTCATTGGAAAAGCAAAATTAAAGTTATTACGTATTAATCTCAGATAAGCACAATTATTCTTCATTCGTCATGACTCGCTCCAACAAGACTTACATTTCCATCGAATGTATTTAAGGATAACAAACTGAATATATGTCGGGATGTCGAGTACATTTATTTTCCTAAAGGTTCAGTTGTTATTTACTGAGTACGTCAAAAACGGGGCTGTATCGTTCCCATCCCTCTAACAATCGAAAAAAGCACAAAGCGGGATTGTTCGTTCACTTTGTATCTTTTATCAATTTGCATTGGAGATTTATTCATTTGTGTAGTTTCTATTGTTGTTTTATTAATGAGCGCGCATGTAAATTCTGTTGTGTTCGTGTCCCGCCTAAACGCCCACTATCAGCCCCAAGGTTTTGGGGTGCTTTTGAAATACATACGTCGTGTCAGTTTTTGAAACTCGTTCTACTTGCAAAGAAGTCTCGTTGGTACAGATTCTGGTGTCTACTCTGAGAAGGTTGGGCGAATTCCATTTGATTTATTTCTGCGGTTTGTGTTTGGCAATTTGTTGTTCTTATCATCACTTTTTGCTCATTCGGTATGTGTACTTTATTCGGAACAATTTTGAATTTTTGCATTTTTCACACGTAACTAGCACTGCTCTAACGCTTTTGACATTTTTCTATATGGCCAAGTAATTTTTAAAATATTGAATTTAAATATTGAATTTTTTAATTAATTATGTGCACGATAATATCGGTAATGGAATTGTGCGCAAATCTTTGTCTTAATCAGGGACAAGAAATGTTGTTTTTCATGTTCTAAATTTCAAATATGTAAATAAGTTTGTTAGAAGAAACATAAATAAATACGCTTCTTGCTGCAATTAAGTTTAATGTTTATTTGTGGAGGCTGGAATCAAAATTTTACTATTTAATGTTCTCCACCCCCTCAGCGGGCGAGCAAAAATACGAATTCGAGTCTGTTGCTCGCTCGTTGAGAAAAATCGATATTGTATAAAATTTTATTTATTTTACATTTAGGACTAAACTAAGTGTCGATACAAAAGTACAGGACTGCGCGAAAACTGGTTTTGACTAAATTTGATTCCAACTTTTTCGTATTACGTTTTATATAGTAACTTGTGTTAATAAGTCACAATTTAGAGTCGAAATGATAGCTGTGTTTTTTTATGCTGATACAGAACAACGGAGATTTCGCATAAAAGTATCCAAGTAGGTATGAGGGTTGAAAAAATCCATTTCACAGTGCCATGACTATGCCTTGTAAAATTGCCAAAATTAGAACTGAAAAATTGTGCAGCTCAATATTTCCAATAATAAAAGTCATGGCAATGTGATTAAAAACTCTCAACCTTCATATTTGACTGCATTTTTAAATAGTAGATTGAAAATATATTGAGCAATGTAGTGAAGTTGAAGTTAGGAGAAAGTGGAAATGAATAAAGCAGTGAAAAGAACGCCCCTTTTCCTCATCATCTGGTAGGATTAGTAGCACAGTTTTTTGATTATCGAGCGGTATCCTCACCATAAGTTTGATTTTCTCGTGTTAAGCGAACAGATAAGAAAAGAAATGATATAAATTAGAAAAATGATAGTGATAGCTAGGCAAGAGTGTTAGATAAAGAAAATATCGGTTATTGCGCGGTTCCTGACCTCAATCAAAGGTCGCAATAAATGCTATAAAGAAAAAGGGCACTTATGCAAAATTAATTAATGATGATATTCACGAGACCGATCGAAATTGCAATTAAAAGTTGAAATACTTCAAAAAGTGCAGATTCAGAAAAAATCGATTCGATTCGAAGAAATCATCGAACTCAGTTTTGCCGAGGTAGGAATTTCGCAAATAAAAAGCAGGGCTCAGGAAGGAATAGGCAAATGTTGGCTCTTGAGGGCCTTCAGCCTTATTATTAATTTCGTAGGCGAAACGCACAGGAAACTGATGGAGACAACAAGTGAAGGGAAGAGCTAGGAAACCTTGTGCACAAAAGTTCACTATTACTTTTATTATTATCATAGAAGTGTTCGTTTCCCCACCACCCAACAGTAGGGTTCTCAGTGAATATCTTTATAAGGAAATATCCCCAGTAAGCATAATCCACTTTACATGAGAAGTAAAAATTACTTAACACTATTAGTTTCTTTATGATTTGATTCAATTCGCAATCCATACAAATTTGAATTTATTATATATCACGTTCACATTTGTATGAATGAATTGAAGAAATCATATCTAGAATTTATGTAGAATAAAGTAGCCTGAGGTACATGAACGTAAGAATTCAAGTAAAATCTACAGTCATGAAATTAAAAATATGTATAAAGCCACGTGTATTATGTCTGTATATAATATTATTATAAAATGAGAGTTTCATGGTAAACTAAACTGACACTTATTTTGTCCACTGGAGTAACATCTTAACCCTTTATTGCGTGACTTTTTCTTTTTTGTTGTCAACAAGCATTATGTAATATTTTAGGAACCTGAAAGCAATTCTCAAAAATTTTTTGGATTATAAGAAATAGATTTTCTTGACAGTTTTAGGCTTTTTACGTGCACGTAAAATTCAGGAGTAAACTACTTATGCAAATAAGAAAAGTCTTCTCCACATGGACGTTTAGGGTATGTATAATTTACATTTAATTGTAAAAAAGTATTTACGTGAAAAATATTTACACAGAATTTGTTTACGTAATAAATATGTAATCTCTGCCTATTATCACGCTTCATGAGTAAGTTATCTTCAAATTAATTTTAAGTCGCATTTTCCCCTAAAAGAAATTTGATGGTGTCATTAATGAAATTCAATATATTAGTAAAAAAACTACATGAAGTCTTCTACATATTACTGAACATCATATATATCATGTATGACTTAGGACTTGTTCAAGATTGCAGTTTCCTCAGTTGACTGCATTACTGTGCGTATAGTTAACTATATATACTACGAAATTATCTTTTGAATATTTCCATAGTATTTAACAGACAGTATCCCTTTTGCTTGGATCTCCATATCTATATTGGAAAAATTGTTCTCGATATAAGTTAACTACATGTGTAGAAATTGCAGAAAATGTTACAGGCCTGGATAGAAAAATCTTTAAATGTACAAAAGAAGTAAAATTCGTACTTAATTTTACATTCATTCTTTTGGGAATATGAAAAGTTATTTCATTCAGTTCATCTTGTCGCCAAACCATAAGGCCTATGAAAAAAACTAAGATACCGTTTAAAACATTGAAGTCTTAGGAAAAAAACTGAAATTTTCCGTTCAAACGCACCCCTTTCCAAAAATGTGGTTCGATTCGCAATATTCATGCCAAGTCCAGCGAAGAACATGAAAACTTTATTCGCTCACTTTACGTTTGAAGTTATTACGTCTGTCCAGCATAAGACAGAATAAAATTTTCAAGTTTATCACTTGATTTGGTATAAATGTTGCGAAATGAAACAAATCCTTGTATTGCATACTTACCGGCGGCAACATCAAGTATGATACATATTAATGCCATTTTTCAGTTTCTGCCTATACAAATTAGGCATTTGCGACGACATGAGAAATAAATAGTTACCTGTCTCTTTGGATTTTATAAACCCTTAAGTCAAATCAAAATAGGATTTGAATATTGCCGCTTTTATATTTAACTTAGTGTGTCTGCAAGGATGTGTCATCAAAATTTTGCCACGCAAAATCGGCCTACTGTACAACCTAATTCATAGGAATGTACCTAAGTACCTCTCTGATAGAATCCAATTTCTTAACTCCAGTCGACGTAGAAATCTTTTATTGCCCTACTTTCGCACGCGCATTGGTGAGCGATCTTATTTTGTGCAAACGATTCGTCAATGGAATTTACTACCAGACAGCCTTCAAAGGGCTGCTACCGTGGGGATATTCGGGGGGCTCCTCTACTCAATTCAGTTGACTCGCAGCATGTGATGTTTTTTTTGTTTTTTTGTTTTTTGGTTTGGTTCTTTCGCGGGAGTGCGCTTCACTACTTCAATTCAATTTAACTTACATTATAATCTGCTTTATTTTTGTACTTTACTTCTTTTTTTTGATACTGTTTTGAATTAGCGTAATTCTTATACATATAAATATTTGCTCTACTATAATGTTATGATTTTTGATTTTTTTTCTAAATTTTGTACTGCTTTAAGATTTTGTAATCTTTTGTACGTGCCAGGAATTTAATAAACATAAACATAAACATATCCGATCAACTTGAAATTGGTATGCGTATATGGTTGCGGTGACAATGCATTTTAACACTTTTTCATAGTAAAATTACAGGATTGCGGCGCCAATATAGCAATTATATGGTCAGGTTCGACTCAGAACCGATACCAGAAAGAATTTCAGGCCTAAGATGCCTACTTAAGTAGTAGTCTAACAAACGAGTGTCAGTGCAATTAATTGTTAGAGAACTCCTTCAGTTACTTGCAGAAACAGTGTAATTGAGAATGTCAGATACTCATGAGTCATGGGTTCTATAGGACAACATGACCTCTCATTTATTTATGTTCAACTCTAAATCATTGTGTCTGCGCCAATTACAAAATATAAGTTTGTTTGAAGAGAAGCGCAGTCTCTGACATCACTACTATGTAAATGAAAAAAATCTTCATATCAACAGCATAGATTAAAACT